>JAECUM010006797.1:0-79474 GCA_016617855.1 Megalonaias nervosa | reverse complement strand
CTTAACAAATACTAACAACTCACATGGTGTGGATCCACCAGATGTGGTACATAGGCTGTCCATGTGGTGACAAGGGAGAGGGGTATGATTTTTTCTGACCCTATTCTGGGATGAGGTCATAGGTAAGAACACAGCAATTAAAATTACACTGACAGTTTTTAAAATATCTGTTTACCAAACTTTGAAATCAATATGCATATTCATTCAGCTTAAGTAATAACCTTAAGAACATTTTAGATAAATATTACAAGAATCCAATTTATGTTCTTTTTCAGAACATCTTTGCAACAAGACTTTGATAACTCAGTTGAAATCTGTATGTTTATATTTAAGAGTTTATCTTCATAATGTCTTTCTTTGAAAATTTTTATCTTTGCATATTTACTGCTTTACTTTTCGTCAGCACTATTTGCCACTATTGTGTCATTGTGCTGTTAAACTGTACATATATAAATAGATATAGTCCAGATCTAATGGAAAACTCTAAAAATGTCCAAAATCTCAAACACAAAATTTGGGCACACCGGGCTGTGGCTTGTCCAAGTTGCACTGTATTATAGTATTGTTGGTTACTCATTATTTTTTGTCTCATTACAGTCAAGATTTTGGTGATGATCCTGCCAGTACACTTAATTTTCTGAAGAACCAGTTGGCCAGGGTGGAGGAGAAGTTTATGATGTAAATAAAATCTTATTGTCTTAATGCATTTATCAGATGGCAAGACATGTGTTTCAATGCAGAAACAGTGCTGTCATCATTTTCATTATCAACCATCTTGGGAATCTTTGTTTAAGTACTGTGACTTCACTATTGCTCATGGGGTACCAATTTTCATGCATGGATTTTATGATTAGAGATGGTCATATAGGTGTGTGGTTTTCACTTCAATTTTTTTTAAAAATCAACAAAAAACACCCCAACTATTATAATATCTAGTCAGTCCTAAATAAAACTGGTGCCAGTCATAAATCCAATATGGATGCCATGCTGACTCTTAAAAATCTTGTTTCATTACTACCCTGTGAATGGATGATCATTATGACAAGAGGTTTTCACCAAAACTGTTCTGTTAATGTCTACTTTGTCTAAAATGGTGCCAAGCTGGCATCCAGTAGGTGTACCACAGCAGCTAATTTGAAACTCTAGTTATCGCTGAAGAATATCAAAGATGGTCTCAATACTCATTGGATAAAAGGAAGAAATAGTCTTATCTTGAATTGCTGGAAATCTTTTTGTACATTAGAGCATCATTTCCTTTAAGGGACTCTTATTTAATAAATGATATTTCTCCAGGGATACTTCCAGAGCACATTAGTATTAAATCCTCCCACACCTCTACGCAGATGCAAGCATCCTCATTGTGGTTATCACTAAAACTAAAACTAGTAAACAACTGTAGCTACCTAGAAGTGATGAGGAAAGGTAAGAAAAACTGTTGGGAAGAGTTTCTTTCCTTTTCCTATATCAAATATAGATGGGAAAGAAAATCATTCATATGTGAAAACATCTTTGTTCAGTAACTTCATCATTTGCTTTGAGCTTTACTCAATTAGTGGGGTGGCCGAGTGGTCTAAAGCGCTCTCCGTTACTGATCACTGCCATCTCACCTCTGTCTGGGTGGGTTCGAGTCTAAGATTCAGCGAATATGGATATGTGAGAAAGCTTGCCAGTAGCTTCTCGTGGGTCGGTGGTTCTTTCTGCGGATTTCCCGGTTTCTTCCTCCACCATTAATACTGGCCGCCATGTATAGCCTATCGTGTGCTGAAAAATGGCGTTAAGCCCCACAGCAACAACAACAACAACTCAATTAGTGTGCATGCAAGCATAGAAAGATGGCTAAAGGATATTTCTAAATTATTTTGTAAAAACATTTATTTTCATGCTTTAATTGTATTGAACCAACAACCTGTGATTCAGCAACCCAGTTATGAATGAGATTTTATGTGTGTGATTTCAGTGATTTGGATTTTTAACGTAGCTTTAACAATTTTTCAGTCATATCACTACAATGTCTGCAGTAAGGCAATTTATAGTGTTGTCTAGTACTGGGGCATCATGCCGCAGACATGTAGCATCATGTCCCACCCAGTCACATTATCATGGCACCAGGTCAGCCAGTCCTAAAACTAACCTCTTAATGCTAAGCACCTAGCAAGGCAGCTGTTAGTACCATTTTTATAAGTCTTCGGCTGGAGTTCGAACCCGTGACCTTCTGCATCCGAGGCAGATGTTCTTACCACTTAGACCACCAGAGCGGTCATGGGGTTTGATTATCATGCCTTTATTATCTGGCACCATAGGCCTCTGTTATTTACAAATTATGAATGATGTGGGACTATCATGCTTGTGTTACCTGGTGCCCTTGTTGTTTTTGTTATTTAAAGGACTATTATTGTTAATCTTCTGTGTCAGGTGATAAAAACATTATAATTGAGGGAATTTTCCTAGGCAGACCCACACAACTTGTTCCTCTAAGCATTGTAACAAAGGAGTTGCAACAAGGCATGGGGCCCTGGGTGGCTGAGTGGTTAAAGCATTGCCATCTCACCTCTGTATGGATTCAAGTCTTTGGCCTGGCCAGTTTGGATGTGTGAGAAATCTTGCCAGTAGTTTCCCTTGGGTTGGTGGTTCTTATCATGGGTTTCCCATGTTGTTCCTCCACCAGTTACACTGGTTGCCATGTATAGCCTATCATGTGCTGAAATGTATTAAACCCACAACAACAACAAAACCTTTGGAATACATAGTAATTAGGAATTTGGCCAGGGGAACATTCTAACAGAAAATGTCATATCCAAGAACAAAACAAACAATCTTAATGTGTTTAACTTAATGCAGCCCAAGAAGAGATTCAATTTACAGTATTGTCCATCTTCACCATTATATAAATCAGTCACATGGATGCAGTTTTTCTATTGTAAAGGTGTCCTGTTGTTCCTTACGAGTCTTTAAGTTTTAATATTACTACAGCTGTACTTCTTTATAATGCCGTAGTCAGAGTCTATAACTGCCAACCACATTATGTACTGAACCTTGTTATGCTGAGAACTGCAGTATATTGAGAATAATGTAATATACAGAGCTGTGGTATAGCGGACACTATCAAACATTGTTAAATAATGTTTTGAACAGGAAATGAAGATATAATATGAAGTCTCACCTAGTTTTCTTTCCATCATTATTTTTATACATTGGTTTAATTTTGGTCATGGAGTCCATAGTAGTACTGCATTTAATCCACCTATTTCATTTTTTTTTTTAAGCATTATTTTCATCCTCTTTCAATCACTTGTAAATTAATTACTGAAGGTGTGATTCAGAAGGAACTTTATACAGATGTACATGTCGTTTCAAGGTACATTAAAAAAGTTCGTTTATTATATTTACCAGTATGGTGCAAAAGGTCAAGATCTAGGATTTATGACTATTGTCACAGAAAAGACTACAAGTTGGTATAACTTTCATTCCCACAGAGATGGTGGATACAACCCCAGAAGAACAGAGAGTCGTGGCACAAGTGGTTTTTCTGGTAGCTATGGCTTCAGAAGCACAGGTAGTTACTCTGGTGGATATGGTAACATTGGTCCAGGTGGTTATTCTGGTGGGTATAGTGACAGTGGCCCAAACAATTATCCTAGTGGGACAGGACAGTTTAGTGGTAGTGGTCCAAGCCAGTTTAGTGGCAGTGGTGGGTATGATAACAGTCCAGCTGGATATGACAGTAACAATCCTGGTGGTTACACCAATAATCAGCGGGGTGGGTATAATCCACGCAAGAGACCATCTACAGCTGGAAATCAAAGTCTGGAGCCTCCTGACAAACGGCTCAGTAAACCTGGACTCTATTGAATATTCATGTAAGCATTTTTATAATGCAAGAAGGAAGAAATCGTTTGGTCATTGTATTTTTTTGTTTTTAATCTGTCATGAAATACAAATTACCAAAAATTGTAATAATGAAACGGTAGTAAAGTTGTGGCTCGCATTATAAATTTAGGTTCTGACACATCAAAATATTTTTCAAACAAAACAGTTTATACAGCACATTTCATGAACAGTTCAAATTTGAATTGGTAGGTTGAATTTTGTGAGATTGTGCATTTCAGAATGTTAATAATTGAATCTTTTTTGTTAATTGCATGTCCGAATGGTTAATAACGGCAACCTTTTTAATATCACAGCCCGTTAAAGTAAAAAAAAATTAAACGTCTTTTATCCTTGGAATAATTTTCATTTAATTTCAGGTTTTGATGTTTGGTCTTGGTAAAATAGTATGCATTTCATATAGTTAAAGGAAATAAATACTGAATACACAGTGTTGTCCCATGACCTTCAAATAAATCAGGATGGGGATTTTTTGTAGGATGCTTGAAGGAGATTAATACCATTTCAAGCTGTAAAATTTCTCTGCACTACACTGCTGTATTTCTGGCCTTTATTTTACCCTAGAACAATTACATGTGCATCATTTCCACCCATCATTAAATTAGAAATGCATGATATGGAAAGAATGCAATTGATTTGCTGTAAAAAAAATTAAGAAATAAATTCAAGTTAAACTTTCATGATGGAAGCAGCAGTCTCATTATCAGGATAACAGAGTGCAGTGTATATTAGGGCTGGGTATTGGCAACTCATTTACAATGCAATACAATATATACAGTGAAACCCCTAAAAACTAAAAACTCTTGGCACCAAATTCAGTTTTTGGTTTTGAGGTTTTCATGGTTTTAGTTTTCCCAGATGTGAAAAAAATCTTTTATAAGTGCTTATATTATGAGAGAGAGAGAATGTAGTTAGAGAATATGTGTGTGTGTGTGTGTGTGTGTGTGTGTGTGTGTGTGTGTGAAAGAGTGAAAAAGATTAAGAAAGCTGGGGTTTTTTTTATAGCATTTCATGAACAATTGCCTGAACAAGATGTAATCCTTCCGAAAATCACATCCACTCACATGAAGACAGTTTTTTGACATAGAAATAAACTCCTTGTCTCAGGGAAATGGTATTTTTATAACTTTTCGCCATGAACATATTTTGTCCACCATTTACTGCGTAAGTTCGAGTCCAGGCTCGGCTAACGTGGGTACGTGAGAAAGCCTGCCAGTAGCTTCTCATGGGTTGGTGGTTCTTCCCGGGATTTTCCAGGGTTCTTCCTCCACCATTAATACTGGCCGCCATGTATAGCCTATCTTGTGCTGAAAAATGGCGTTAAACCCTATAACAACAACAACAATTGTCCACCATTTATACCAATGAATAGTGTCAGTCACCGGTAATAAGCAGATAAATTTAATCTTTCTTAAATGGTTTATCTACCAGCGTTTGAAATAATTTACCTTAAAGGCTGGCTCTTTTTATATGGTGTGAAAACGATTGTCAGCATGCACATCATTTGTTTTATTCTTACGTGCCCTTGGGTAATTTTTAACCAATAAGCCTACTACATTATTTGCTAACAATAAATAATCTGGTCCTGCATGTGTTGGGAATTTAGTAGCTAAAATATATTTTAAACTTTGAAGTGAGCTTTGGTTTTGTGTAAACTTGAAATATGGGATAAAAATTAAAGTTTTCAGAATTGAGGGCTTTCAGTTTACTGGGGACAGAAATGATAACATTAACAGAGCAAAATTTCAGGACACCAAAAATTTGATCTTATGGGCATTCAGGTACACAGAGTGCTTGGTTTTGATGGATTTCACTGTATAATGATACACAACTTCAAAGCACAATATGTGTTGATGATAAACATGTAATGCAATTCATTATGTTTACCTTCAAATTGTTGTTTTTGCCTAACTTAAGTTACATTACACTAAAATGCTTTATATTCCAAGGATATGGGAACACACTAACTATACTATTAGTTGAACAGACAGATGCGAGACAAATAATAAGTCATGTAGCTACTTAATCAATATTTGTACTTCCTGTAGAGTGTGATTAACTGATTCATGCAGAAAACAGTTGTTTTGTTCATTTATTCCATTTATTGAACATGATATTTTATGGAAGTTGAGCATCTGTTGAAATTTTAAAAGTTATTATTGAACTTGTTCAACTGCTACAGATAATAATAATTAGCAGTTATCGTATTGCTGTGTAATATCGATCTTGACTGATCTATCAGTATACCAATCCATCCCTGCTCTATTAAGGGCAGGTGATCTCCATGCCATTTCTTTGTAGGGAAAGACTGATATAGTATAGCCTCAAATATCATGTTTTGATTTTGTAGTGTACCAATTTTTATGGATTGCATGACTGGGGGTGGGGACACAAACCATTATGATTGATGAAGTAAAAGTTACGTACAATAACAAAAAATTGCAAATAAAATTTTGTAGGTTTTTGTGTATTATGTAGATAAGCTCGATAGATTTTATCATTTTTGGACAAAATCCATTGTTTGCAAGATTAAGCAAAAACCACTTGAGGTAGATCAGTCATGTTTGGGAAACATTGGTATTTATATGTATATATCTTTATTAGAAAGCCCTGCTATTAGATTTTTAAAATTTTTGTTTATACATTTTTGAACTTGAATAAACCCTTTTTAGCACATCTGAGCAAAACCCATTTAAGGTAGATAAATACAATTTGGAATGCATATTTGTAGAGGACTTGATTAAAATTTTGATACGATTAAAGCAATTATTCTGCATTTTTGATTTTCTTCGACTTGTTTGTTTTGTTGTGTTTTCACAAACTCATCTATCTTGTGATTGGTGATGGAGTCCAAGATTTTAGCCACCTGTTCCCTCTTTTATACAAATGTCAAATTTATCAAGATGTTTGCAAAGCAGAAGTAATCTCTGTGTTATGTAAACTAAGCAGACTGTTTTTAGTGCGAGGAAATACAAACTCAGGAACTGGCTACATCACACAGAAAATTCATTTTATACCTCTTGTTGGGTTTTTTATTTCCTTGTATCAAGTACCAGTGTCTCAAAATGATGTTCATTTGGGAGTATGGGGGAGAGGCATGTTTGCTTTCAAAAACAAATTCCTTTATATTGCTGTCTTGATTTATGACTGGCCATTCAAACTTCATAGTAATTAAGAACATTTCAAACAAATAAAAACAGCTTTGATTACTCATTCCATATTATTTCTTTATCCCAGAAAGCATGTAGTTAATAAGGTAAAATAATTAACACCTATTCAAATTATTTAAATGAATGCTGACATTTATTTCACTACAGTTATACCTGTTTCTAATGAAAACCGTATTTTAGTGCATGATTGGATCTTTAATTTGGTTGGAGCTTGGATCTTAAGAGAGAGTCTCAATATAGATTTTGTTTTTTAAAAGGATGCACTTTTTGTGTGCCAAAATGTTATTGGATCCATTCAGTTAGAGCCATAAAAAAAATGGGTAAGACCTTTAATTTTTGTATCAGAAGTGTGGGAACCCTGATTGTTGCAATAATTTATTTCTGGTGAATTTCCCTTTTCATATCTTTTGTTATTTGACCATATGTAAATGATTTGTGACTTTCAGAAGCAATTGCTTGTGTTGAAATTTATTGCATGGCATCACAATTACGAGAACATGATATAGTGATGCATACCATCGTCATTGCAGGTGGCATGATATATTGATGAACTATGATTCCTCATGATGCCACATCACAGTAGAAATCATATTGTGAAGTACTTAATATTTCTTCGGTTCTCAGTGTATTGTTGTCTAACTGCAGAAGTTAAAAGAATTTTAGTATCATAAAACTAGAAGTGTGTGCATGTGTATGTATGTGTGTTTCTAGACGTCTATTTATCTATCTTGTAGATAATCTGTGTTATCCATTTCTTGAATTATTTGGAAAGAACATATTCTGTTGACACAGAATACCATTAGAATTCAATTTAGTATGTGCTCATGTATTTTAAATGCAGAATACAAGATTAAAGCAGTTTCAGCAACAAAGAGATGTGGAAGATGAATGTACATTACTGGATATAACGAGTAAAGCTATAAGTTTATATAAGTGGAGATAATTCTGGATTACTTTTGAATTTAAATTGATACATTATGGAATTGTGGAAGTGCTTCTAGATGTGCTTCAGTATTGTATGATTAATCTTCATGTTGCATATTTTAAATCAAATTTGAATGAAAATTCAGTCCATACAAGTAGCATTGTTAGTTTGATTTTTTTAATTCTAGATATCTTGATCTGTATCATAACAATATGTATCTGTAATAAAAGGTGAAAGAGAGTGATTGTATTGTTTTAATGGTAAACCATCATTATACCCAATATATCTTTGTTAGCATAATGCTTATGATGAACATTAACTAGCTTAAGATGTGCATTAACTATTGTTAGTTTTGATGAAACAACATCTCAGTGTCACCATAGCAAAATTTGACCAAAGTTTCAAAAGGTTTGTATAAGTGATGAGATCTGCCATTAAATTTGGACATGTTACCAAAAATATATTTAAAAAAAAATTAAAACAGCTTTTAACAAAACTTCTCAAGTAAATTTTGCAAAATTTGACAGAAGGCATCATGGTGTGAAGATCTTTCAGTTTGGTACAAACTGTTGCTGATTCACTATTGTCATTAATAACAGATAAAAAATAATTGGAACCACTTCTCAAAAACCAGTCAATAGAAGTTAACCAATTGTCACAGAAATCATCCTGGCATAACAATTTTCAGGTTTATGCAAAAGACAGACTTGCCATCCAGTGTTGCTGCCATTACTACAGAAATTGGGAAAATAACATGTAGATGTCAGAAAACATCATGCTAACTTGTTTGTTTGATTTGTTGCATAGCTGCCTTTTCATTTTACATTTTGGCAGCTGGCAGCCAGGTGAGCAATATCAGGCCCACCTGGACTTCTAAACAATACTTGCTTCCACATTAGTTCCTTTATTAATCAACTGGTTTGAACCGGATGGAACAGGTTTGAACCGGTTTGAAGCATGTAAAACCGGTAAAAACCTGTCCAATAAAAATTTAAGACATAAAATTGGCATGGAATAAACTGGTTTGAACTGGTTTTCAACCAGAATCAACTGGCAGGAACTGGTTTGAACCAGATGGAACCGGTTTCAACCGGATTCAACAAGTATGAACCATGAAAAACCGGTTAAAACCTGTCCAATGAAGATTTAAGACATAAAATCGGCATGGAATAAACCGGTTTGAACCAGTTTTCAACCAGAATCAACTGGTCGGAACTGGTTTGAACCGGATGGAAACCGTTTAAACCGGATTGAACTGGTTTGTGCCACGTAAAACCGGTAAAACCCTGTCCAAATAAGATTAAAGACATAAAATCGACATGGAATAAACCGGTTTAAAATGGTTTTCAACCAGAATCAACTGGTCGAAACTGGTTTGAACCGGATGGAACTGGCTTGAACCGGATTGAAGCAGTTTGAACCATGAAAAACCGGTTAAAACCTGTCCAAAGTAGATTTAAGACATAAAATCAGCATGGAATAAATCGGTTTGACCTGGTTTTCAACCAGAATCAACTGGTCGGAACTGGTTTGAACCGGATGAAACTAGATTGAACCGGATTGAACCAGTTTGAATCACGAAAAAAGGTTAAAACCTGTACAATGAAGATTTATGACATAAAATTGCCATGGAATAAACCGGTTTGAACTGTTTTTCAACCAGAATCAAATGGTAGGATCTTGTTTCAACCGGATGGAACCGATTGAACAGTTTGAATCACGTAAAACTGGTTAAAATATATCAAATGAAGATTTAAGACATACAAACGGCTTGGAATAAACCGGTGTGAACCGGTTTTCAACCACAATCAACTGGTATGAATGGGTTTCAACTGGATGGAACCGGTTTGAAGCAGATAAAACCGGTTTGAACCACGAGAAAAGGTTAAAACCTGTCCTATAAAGACTTGAGACATAAAATCAGCATGGAATAAACTGGATTAAAACGGTTTTCAACCAGAATCAACTGGTTGGAACTGGTTTGAACCAGATTGAACAGGTTTGAAGCACATGAAACCGGTTAAAACCTGTTCAATAAAGATTTAATGCATATAATTGGCATGGAATAAACCGGTTTGAACTGGTTTTCAACCAGAATCAACTGGTAGGAACTAGATTGGACTGGATGAAACCGGTTTGAACCGGACTAAACTGGTTACAAGCACATAAAACTGGGTAAAACCTGTTCAATAAAGTATTAAGATAAAATCGGCATAGAATAACCAGGTTTGAACCAGTTTTCAACCAGAATCAACTGGTAGGACCTGGTTTGAACCAGATGGAACTGGTATGAACCAGATTGAACTGGTTTCAACCACGTAAAACCAGTTGAAACCTGTCCAATCAAGATTTAAGATATAAAATTGGCATTGAATAAACCAGTTTGAACCGGTTTTCAACCAGAATCAACTGGTCAGAACTGGATGGAACAGGTATAAACCAGATTGAACCGGTTTGAACCACGTCAAATCGGTTAAAGCATGTCCAGTGAAGATTTAGGACATAAAATCGGCATGAAATAAACCGGTTTGAACCGGTTTTCATCCAGAATCAACTCGTCGGAACTAGTTGGAACCGGATGGAAATGGTTTGAAGCGGATTAAATCGGTCTGAACCACGATAATACAGTTAAAACCTGTCTTATAAAGATTTAGGACATTAAATTGGCATGGAATAAACCGGTTTGAACCGGAGTTCAAAAGAATCAACTGGCAGGAACTGGATTTATCTGGATGGAACTGGTTTGAACCGGATTGAACTGCTTTGAACCACATGAAACCGGTTAAAACCTGCCCAATGAAGATTTAAGACATAAAATTGGCATGGAATAAACCAATTTGAACTGGTTTTCAACCAGAAATAACTGGAAAGGACTGGTTTGAACCAGATTGAACCGGTCTGAACCACGAAAAACCGGTTTAAACCTGTCCAATGAAAATTTAGGACATAAAATTGGCATGAATCAACCGGTTTGAACAGGTTTTCAACCAGAATCAACTGGTCGGAAATGGCTTGAACCGGATAGAACCGGTTTGATCCTGATTGAAACTGGTTGAACCACGAAAAACCGGTTAAAACCTGTCTAATAAAGATTTAAGAGAAAATCGGCATGGAATAAACCGGTTTAAATCGGTTTTCAACCAGATACAACTGGTAGGAACTGGATTGGACGGGATGGATCCGGTTTGAACCAGACTGAACTGGTTTGAGCAAAGAAAATCCGGTTAAAACCTGCCCATTGGAGATTTAAGACATAAAATCGGTATGGAATCAACCGGTTTCAACCAGACTCAACTGGACGGGATTGTTTTGAACCGGATGGAAACGGTCTGAACTGGTTTGAACCTTGGAAAAACGGTTAAAACCTATCCAATAAAGACTTAAGACATAAAATCGGAATGGAATAAACAGGTTTGAACCGGTTTTCAACCAGGATCAAGTGGTCGGAACTGCTTCGAATTGGATGGAACGGGTTTGAACCTGATTCAACCGGTTTGAACCACGTAAAACCAGTAAAAACCTGTCCAATAAAGATTTAGGACATAAAATCGGGATGGTATAAACCGGTTTGAAACGCTTTTCCACCAGAATCAACTGGTTGGAACTGCTTTGAAATGGATGGAACCGGATTAAACCGGTCTGAAGGACGTAAAACCGTTTCAGACCTATCCAATAAAGATTTAAGACATATCATCGGCACGGAATCAACCGGTTTGAACTGGTTTTCAATCAGAACTGGTCGGAACTGGTTTCAACTGGATGGAACCGGTTTGAACCAGATTAAACCGGTTTGAACCTAGAAAAAACGGTTCAAACCTGTCCAATAAAGACTTAAGACATAAAATCGGCATGGAATAAACTGGTTTGAACACGTTTTAAACAGGATCAACTGGTCGAAACTCGCTTGGAACGGATGAAACCAGTTTAAACCGGATTTAACCAGTTTGAACCATGAAAAACCAGTTAAAACCTTTCCAATTAAGATTTAAGACAAAATCGGCATGGAATAAACTGGTTTGAACCGGTTTTCAACCAGAATCGACTGGTAGGACCTGGTTTGAACCGGACGGAACTGGTTTGAACCGGATTGAACCGGTATGAACCAAGTGAAAACGGTTAAAACCTCTCCGGTGACGAATTAAGACATACAACCGGCATGGAATAAACCTGTTTTCAATCAGAATCAACTGGTTGGAACTGGTTTGAACCGGATAGAACGGGTTTGAACCAGTTTGAACTTCGAGAAAACGGTTAAAACCTGTCCAATAAATCCTTAAGTACTAAAATCATCGTGGAATAAACCGGTTTGAAGCGGTTTTGAACCAGAATCAACTGGTCGGAACTCGTTTCAACCGGATAGAACCGGGTTGAACCGGATTGAACCGCTTTGAACCATGTAAACCGGTTAAAACCTGTCCAATAAAGATTTAAGACATGAACTCAACATGGAATAAACCGGTTTCAACCGGTTTTCAATCAGAATAAACTGGTCAGAACTTGTTTGAACTGGATAAAACCGGTTTGAACTGCTTAAAACCTGTTGAATAAAGATTTAGGACATGAAATTGGCATGGAATAAACCGGTTCGAACTGGTTCTCAACCAGAATCAACTGGTCGGAAATGGGTTGAACTGGATGGAACCGGTTTGGACCGTATTGAACCGCTTAAAGCCGGTTAAAACCTGTTTAATAAAGATTTAAGACATGAAATCGGCATGGAATAAACTGGTTTGAACTGGTTTTCAACCAGAATCAACTGGTCGGAACTCGTTTCAAGCGGATGGAACCGGGTTGAACCGGATTGAACCGCTTTGAACCACGTAAACCGGTTAAAACCTGTCCAATAAAGATTTAAGACATGAACTCAACATGGAATAAACTGGTTTCAACTGGTTTTCAATCAGAATAAACTGGTCGGAACTTGTTTGAACTGGATAAAACCGGTTTGAACTGCTTAAAACCTGTTGAATAAAGATTTAGGACATGAAATTGGCATGGAATAAACCGGTTCGAACTGGTTCTCGACCAGAATCAATAGGTCGGAAATGGGTTGAACTGGATGGAACCGGTTTGGACCGTATTGAACCGCTTAAAGCCGGTTAAAACCTGTATAATAAAGATTTAAGACATGAAATCGGCATGGAATAAACTGGTTTGAACTGGTTTTCAACCAGAATCAACTGGTCGGTACTGGTTTCAACGGGATGGAACCAGATTGAACCGGATGAGACCGGTTTGAACCTGTTAAGCTGGTGAAAACCTGTCCAATAAAGATTTAAGACATAAACTCGGTATGGAATAAACCGGTCTGAAATGGTTTTCAAGTAGAATCGACTGGTCGGAACTGGTTTGAACCGGATGGAACTGGTTTGAACTGGATTAATCCAGTTTGAACCCCTCATTACGAGTTAAAACCTGTCCAATAAAGATTTAAGACATGAAATCGGCATGGAATAAATCGATTTCAACTGGTCCTCAACCAGAATCAACTTGTCAGAACTTGCTTGAATCGGATAGAACAGGATTGAACCGGATTAAACCGGTTTGAACCACTTTAAACCATTTAAATAAAAGAGACTTAAGACATGAAATCGGCATGGAATAAACCGGTTTGTACCGGTTTTCAACCAGAATCAACTGGTATGAACTTGCTTGAACCGGATGGAAATGGATTAAACCGGTCTGAACCCCTTAAAAATGGTTGAAACCTGTCCAATTAAGACTTTAGACGTGAAATTGGCATGGAATAAACCAGTTTGAACGGGTTTTCAACCAGAATCAACTGGTCGGAATTGGTTTGACCCAGGTGGAACCGGTTTGAACCGGATTAAACCAGTTTGAACCGCTCAAAACCGGTTAAAACCTATCCAATAAAGATTGAAGACCTCAAACGGGCATGGAATACACCGGTTTGAACTAGTATTCAACCAGAATCAACTGGTTGGAACTGGTTTGAACCGGATGGAACCGGTTTGAACCGGATTAAACGGGTTTGAACCGCTTAAAACCGGTTAAAACCTGTTCATTAATGTCTTAAGACCTGAAATCGGCATGGAATAAACCGGTTTGAACTTGTTTTCAACCAGAATCAACTGGTCGGAACTGGTTTGAACCGGTTGGAACCGGTTTGAACCGAATTAAACCGGTTTGAACTGTTTAAAACCGGTTAAAACCTGTCCAATAAAGATTTAAGACCTGAAATCGGCATGGAATAAACCGGTTTGAACTGTTTTTCAAAAAGAATGCACAGGTCGGAACTGGTTTTACACGGATGGAACCGGTTTGAACCGAGTTAAACCGGTTTCAACCGCCTTAAACGGGTTTAAACCCATACAATAAAGATTTAAGACCTGAAATCGGCATAGAATAAACCGGTTTGAACTGGTTTTCAACCAGAATCAACTGGCCGGAATTGGTTTGAAGCGGATCGAACCGGTTTGAACCGGATTAAACCGGTTTGAACCGCTGAAAAGCGGTTAAAACCTCTCCAATAATGATTTGTGACATGAATTCGGCATGGAATAAACCGGTTTGAACTGGTTTTAAATCAGAATCATCTGGTCGGAACCGGTTGGAACCGGATGGAACGGGCTGGAACCGAATTAAACCGCTTTGAACCCCTTAAAACCGGTTAAAACCTGTCCAATAAAGATTTAAAACCTCAAATTGTCATGGAATAAACCGGATTGAACTGTTTTTCTAAAAGAATCCACTGGTCGGAATTCATTTGAACCGGATGAAACCGATTTGAACCGGATTGAACTGCTTAAAACCGGTTAAAACCTGTCCAATAAAGATTTAATACATGAAATCGGCATGGAATAAACCGGTCTGAACTGGTCTTTGACCAGAATCAACTGATCGGAACTTCTTTGAACCAGATAGAATAGGACTGAACCGGATGAAACCGGTTTGAACCACTTTAAACCGGTTAAAACGTCTCCAAAAAGATTTAAGACATGAAATCGGCATAGAATAAACCCGTTTGAACCGGTTTTCAACCAGAATCAACTGGTATGAACTTGCATGAACCGGATGGAAATGGATTAAACAGGTTTGAACCCCTTAAAACCGGGTAAGACCTGTCCGATTAAGACTTAGGACGTGAAATCGGCATGGAATAAACCGGTTTGAACTGGTTTTCAACCAGAATCAACTGGTCGGAACTGGTTTGAACCGGACGGAACCAGATTTATCCGGATGAAGCCGGTGTGAACCGCTTAAAACCGGTTAAAACCTGTCCAACAAAGATTTAAGACATGAATTCGGCCTGGAATAAACCGGTTTGAAGTTGTTTTAAACCAGGATCAACTGGTCGGAAATGGTTGGACCGGATCGAACCGGTTTGAACCGGACTAAACGAGATTGAACCGCTTGAAACCGGTTAAAACCTATCCAATAAATATTTAAGACATGAATTCGGCATGGAATAAACCGGTTTGAACTGCTTTTAAACCTGAATCAACTGATCGGAACCAGGTGGAACCAGCTTGAAACGAATTAAATCGGTTTGAACCCCTTAAAACCGGTTAAAACCTGTCCAATAAAGATTTAAGACATGAAATCGGCATGGAATAAACCGGTTTGAACTGTTTTTCAAAAAGAATCCACTGGGTGGAATTGGTTTGAACCGGATAGAACCGATTTGAACCGGATTAGACCCTTATTAAACCGCTTAAAACCGGTAAAAACCAATTTAATAAAGACTTAAGACAAGAATTCGGCATGGAATAAACCGGTTTGAACTGGTTTTCAACCAGAATTAACTGGTCGGAAATGGTTTGAACCGGATGGAACCGGTTTGAACCGGATCAACCCCGTTTGAAACCCTTAAAAACAATCAAAAGTTGTCCAATAAAGATTTAAGATATGAAATCGGCATGGAATAAAGCGGTTTGAACTGGAGTTCAACCAGAATCAAATTCTCGGAAACGGTTTGAACCGGATGGAACCGGTTTGAACCGGATTAAACCGGTTTGAACCGCTTAAAACCGGTTAAAACCGGTCCAATAAATATTTCAGACCTGAAATAGGCATGGAATAAACCGGTCTGAACTGGTTTTCAACCAGAATCAACTGGTGGGAACTGGTTTGAACCGAATGGAACCGGGTTGAACCGGATTAAATCGGTTTGATCCGCTTAAAAATGTTACAACCTGTCCAATAAAGATTTACGACCTGAAATCGGCATTGAATAAACCGGTTTGAACTGGTTTTCAACCAGAATCAACTGGTCGGTACTGGTTTGATCCGGATGGAACCTTTTTGAACCGGATTAAACCGGTTTGAAGCGCTTTAAACCGGTTAAAGCCCGTCCAATAAAGATTTAAGACCTGAAGTCATATGAATCAATATTTAAGACATGAATTCGGCATGGAATAAACCGGTTTGAACTGGTTTTAAACCAGAATCAACTGGTCTGAACTGACTTGAACCAGATTGAACCGGATTAAACCGGTTTGAACCTTTTTAAACCGGATAACACCTGTCCAACAAAGATTTAAGACCTGAAGTCGGCATGGAAAAAAACTGGTTCGAACTTGTTTTCAACCAGAATCAGTTGGCCCGAGATGGTTTGAACCGGATTAAACCGGCTTGAACCGCTCAAGACCGGTTAAGACCTTTCCAATAAAGATTTAAGACATGAAATCGGCATGGATTAAACCGGTTTCAACTGGTTTTCAACCAGAATCAACTGGTCGGAACTGGTTTGAACCGGATAAAACCGGTTTGAACCGCTAAAAACCGGTTTTAACCTGTCCAATAAAGATTTAAGACATGAAATCGGCATGGAATAAAACGGTTTGAACAGGTTTTCAACCAGAATAAACTGCTCGGAACTGGTTTTAATCGAATGGAACCGGTTTGAATTGGACTCCACCGGTTTGATCCCCTCAAAAATGGTTAAAACCTGTCCAATAAAGATTTAAGACCTCAAATGGGCATGGAATATACCGGTTTGAACTAGTATTCAATCAGAATCAACTGGCCGGAACTGGTTTGAACCGGATGGAACCGGTTTGAACCGGATTAAACCGGTCTGAACTGCTTAAAACCGGTCAAAACCTGTTCATTAATGTCTTAAGACCTGAAATCGGCATGGAATAAACCGGTTTGAACTGTTTTTCAAAAAGAATGTACAGGTCGGAACTGGTTTTACACGGATGGAACCGGTTTGAACCGAATTAAACCGGTTTGAACCGCTTAAAACCGGTTAAAACCTGTACAATAAAGATTCAAGACCTGAAATCGGCATGGAATAAACCGGTTTGTACTGGTTTTCAACCAGAATCAACTGGCCGGAACTGGTTTGAAGCGGATGGAACCGGTTTGAACCGCTGAAAACCGATTAAAACCTCTCCAATAATGATTTATGACATGAATTCGGCGTGGAATAAACCGGTTTGAACTGGTTTTAAATCAGAATCATCTGGTCGGAACCGGTTTGAACCGGATGGAACCGGCTTAAACCGAATTAAACCGCTTTGAACCCCTTAAAACCGGTTAAAACCTGTCCTATAAAGATTTTAAACCTCAAATCGGCATGGAATAAACCGGTTTGAACTTTTTTCTAAAAGATTCCACTGGTCGGAGTTGGTTTGAACCGAATGGAACCGATTTGAACCGGATTAGACCGGATTAAACCGCTTAAAACCGGTTAAAACCTGTCCAATAAAGATTTAAGACACGAAATCATCATGGAATAAACCGGTTTGAACTGGTTTTCAACCAGAATCAGCTGGACGGAATTGGTTTGAACCGGATGGAACCGGTTTGAACCGCTTAAAACCGATTAAAACCTGTCCAATAAAAATTTAAGATCCGAAATAGTCATGGAATAAACCGGTTCGAACTGGTTTCAACCAGAATCAACTGGTCGGAACTGGTTTGAACCGGGTTAAACCGATTTGAACCTCTTAAAATCGATTAAAACCTGTCCAATAAAGATTTAAGGTCTGAAATAGCCATGGAATGAACCGGATCGAACTGGTTTTCAACCAGAATCAACTGGTCGGAACCGGTTTGAACGGGATGGAACCGGTGTTAACGGGATTAAACCAGTTTTAACCGATTAGAACCGCTCCAAAACATGTCCAATAAAGGTTTAAGACATAAAAATCGTGATGAAACAAACCGGTTTAAACTGGTTCTAAACCAGAATCAAGTGGACGGAACTAGTTTCAGCCGGATGGAACCGTTTGAAATGGATTAATCCGGTTTGAACCCCTTAAAACCGGTTAAAACCCGTCCAATAAAGATTAAAGACATGAGATGGGCATTTAATAAACCCGTTTGAACTGGTTTCCAACCAGAATCAACTGGTGGGAACTGGCTTGAACCGAATGGAACCAGGTTGAACAGAATTAAATCGGTTTGATCCGCTTAAAAATGTTACAACCTGTCCAATAAAGATTTACGATCTGAAATCGGCATTGAATAAACCGGTTTGAACTGGTTTTCAACCAGAATCAACTGGTCAGAACTGGTTTGAAACGAATGGAACCGTTTTGAACCGGAATGAAACGGTTTGAAGCGCTTAAAACCGGTTAAAACACGTCCAATAAAGATTTAAGACCTGAATAAGGCATGGAATAAACCGGTTTGAACTGGTTTTAAACCAGAATCAACTGTTCGGAACTGGTTTGAACCAGATGGAACCGGCTTGGGCTTGAACCGGATTAAACCGGTTTGAACCTTTTTAAACCGGATAAAACCTGTCCAGCAAAGATTTAAGACCTGAATTCGGCATGGAAAAAATTGGTTTGAACTTGTTTTCAACCAGAATAAGTTAGCCGGAAATGGTTTGAACCGGATTAAACCGGTTTGAACCGCTTAAAACCGGTTAAAACCTGTTCAATAAAGATTTAAGACATGAAATCGGCATGGAATAAACCGGTTTGAACTGTTTTTCAAAAAGAATGCACAGGTCGGAACTGGTTTTACACGGATGGAACCGGTTTGAACCGAGTTAAACCGGTTTCAACCGCCTTAAACGGGTTTAAACCCATACAATAAAGATTTAAGACCTGAAATCGGCATAGAATAAACCGGTTTGAACTGGTTTTCAACCAGAATCAACTGGCCGGAATTGGTTTGAAGCGGATCGAACCGGTTTGAACCGGATTAAACCGGTTTGAACCGCTGAAAAGCGGTTAAAACCTCTCCAATAATGATTTGTGACATGAATTCGGCATGGAATAAACCGGTTTGAACTGGTTTTAAATCAGAATCATCTGGTCGGAACCGGTTGGAACCGGATGGAACGGGCTGGAACCGAATTAAACCGCTTTGAACCCCTTAAAACCGGTTAAAACCTGTCCAATAAAGATTTAAAACCTCAAATTGTCATGGAATAAACCGGATTGAACTGTTTTTCTAAAAGAATCCACTGGTCGGAATTCATTTGAACCGGATGAAACCGATTTGAACCGGATTGAACTGCTTAAAACCGGTTAAAACCTGTCCAATAAAGATTTAAGACATGAAATCGGCATGGAATAAACCGGTCTGAACTGGTCTTTGACCAGAATCAACTGATCGGAACTTCTTTGAACCAGATAGAATAGGACTGAACCGGATGAAACCGGTTTGAACCACTTTAAACCGGTTAAAACGTCTCCAAAAAGATTTAAGACATGAAATCGGCATAGAATAAACCCGTTTGAACCGGTTTTCAACCAGAATCAACTGGTATGAACTTGCATGAACCGGATGGAAATGGATTAAACAGGTTTGAACCCCTTAAAACCGGTTAAGACCTGTCCGATTAAGACTTAGGACGTGAAATCGGCATGGAATAAACCGGTTTGAACTGGTTTTCAACCAGAATCAACTGGTCGGAACTGGTTTGAACCGGACGGAACCAGATTTATCCGGATGAAGCCGGTGTGAACCGCTTAAAACCGGTTAAAACCTGTCCAACAAAGATTTAAGACATGAATTCGGCCTGGAATAAACCGGTTTGAAGTTGTTTTAAACCAGGATCAACTGGTCGGAAGTGGTTGGACCGGATCGAACCGGTTTGAACCGGACTAAACGAGTTTGAACCGCTTGAAACCGGTTAAAACCTATCCAATAAATATTTAAGACATGAATTCGGCATGGAATAAACCGGTTTGAACTGCTTTTAAACCTGAATCAACTGATCGGAACCAGGTGGAACCAGCTTGAAACGAATTAAATCGGTTTGAACCCCTTAAAACCGGTTAAAACCTGTCCAATAAAGATTTAAGACATGAAATCGGCATGGAATAAACCGGTTTGAACTGTTTTTCAAAAAGAATCCACTGGGTGGAATTGGTTTGAACCGGATAGAACCGATTTGAACCGGATTAGACCCTTATTAAACCGCTTAAAACCGGTTAAAACCTGTCCAATAAAGATTTAAGACAAGAGTTCGGCATGGAATAAACCGGTTTGAACTGTTTTTCAACCAGAATCAACTGGTCGGAAATGGTTTAAACCGGATGGAACCGGTTTGAACCGGATTAACCCCGTTTGAAACCCTTAAAACCAATCAAAAGTTGTCCAATAAAGATTTAAGACATGAAATCGGCATGGAATAAACCGGTTTGAACTGGAGTTCAACCAGAATCAAATTCTCGGAACCAGTTTGAACCGGATGAAACCGGTTTGAACTGGATTAAACCGGTTTGAATCGCTTAAAGCCGGTTAAAACCGGTCCAATAAATATTTCAGACCTGAAATCGGCATGGAATAAACCGGTTTGAACTGGTTTTCAACCAGAATCAACTGGTCGGAACTGGTTTGAACCGGATAAAACTGGTTTGAACCACTTAAAACCGGTGAAAACCTGTCCAATGAAGATTTAAGACATGAAATCAGCATGGAATAAAACGGTTTGAACAGGTTTTTAACCAGAATAAACTGATCGGAACTGGTTTGAGCAGGATGGAACCGGCTTCAACCGGATTAAACTAGTTTCAACCGCTTAAAACCTGTCCAATAAAGATTTAAGACCTGAGATAGGAATGGAATAAACCGGTTTGAACTGGTTTTAAACTTGAATCAACTGGTCGTAACTGGTTTGAATCGAATGGAACTGGTTTGAATCGGATTCCACCGGTGTGATCCCCTTAAAAATGGTAAAAACCTGTCCAATAAAGATTGAAGACCTCAAATGGGCATGGAATACACCGGTTTGAACTAGTATTCAACCAGAATCAACTGGTCGGAACTGGTTTGAACCGGATGGAACCGGTTTGAACCGGATTAAACGGGTTTGAACCGCTTAAAACCGGTTAAAACCTGTTCATTAATGTCTTAAGACCTGAAATCGGCATGGAATAAACCGGTTTGAACTTGTTTCCAACCAGAATCAACTGGTCGGAACTGGTTTGAAGCGGATGGAACCGGTTTGAACCGCTGAAAACCGATTAAAACCTCTCCAATAATGATTTATGACATGAATTCGGCGTGGAATAAACCGGTTTGAACTGGTTTTAAATCAGAATCATCTGGTCGGAACCGGTTTGAACCGGATGGAACCGGCTTGAACCGAATTAAACCGCTTTGAACCCCTTAAAACCGGTTAAAACCTGTCCAATAAAGATTTTAAACCTCAAATCGGCATGGAATAAACCGGTTTGAACTTTTTTCTAAAAGATTCCACTGGTCGGAGTTGGTTTGAACCGAATGGAACCGATTTGAACCGGATTAGACCGGATTAAACCGCTTAAAACCGGTTAAAACCTGTCCAATAAAGATTTAAGACACGAAATCGGCATAGAACAAACCGGTTTGAACTGGTTTTCAACCAGAATCAGCTGGACGGAACTGGTTTGAACCGGATGGAACCGGTTTGAACCGCTTAAAACCGATTTAAACCTGTCCAATAAAGATTTAAGATCTGAAATAGTCATGGAATAAACCGGTTCGAACTGGTTTCAACCAGAATCAACTGGTCGGAACTGGTTTGAACCGGGTTAAACCGATTTGAACCGCTTAAAATCGATTAAAACCTGTCCAATAAAGATTTAAGGTCTGAAATAGCCATGGAATGAACCGGATCGAACTGGTTTTCAACCAGAATCAACTGGTCGGAACCGGTTTGAACGGGATGGAACCGGTGTTAACGGGATTAAACCAGTTTTAACCGATTAGAACCGCTCCAAAACATGTCCAATAAAGGTTTAAGACATAAAAATCGTGATGAAACAAACCGGTTTAAACTGGTTCTAAACCAGAATCAAGTGGACGGAACTAGTTTCAGCCGGATGGAACCGTTTGAAATGGATTAATCCGGTTTGAACCCCTTAAAACCGGTTAAAACCCGTCCAATAAAGATTAAAGACATGAGATGGGCATTTAATAAACCCGTTTGAACTGGTTTCCAACCAGAATCAACTGGTGGGAACTGGCTTGAACCGAATGGAACCAGGTTGAACAGAATTAAATCGGTTTGATCCGCTTAAAAATGTTACAACCTGTCCAATAAAGATTTACGATCTGAAATCGGCATTGAATAAACCGGTTTGAACTGGTTTTCAACCAGAATCAACTGGTCAGAACTGGTTTGAAACGAATGGAACCGTTTTGAACCGGAATGAAACGGTTTGAAGCGCTTAAAACCGGTTAAAACACGTCCAATAAAGATTTAAGACCTGAATAAGGCATGGAATAAACCGGTTTGAACTGGTTTTAAACCAGAATCAACTGTTCGGAACTGGTTTGAACCAGATGGAACCGGCTTGAACCGGATTAAACCGGTTTGAACCTTTTTAAACCGGATAAAACCTGTCCAGCAAAGATTTAAGACCTGAATTCGGCATGGAAAAAATTGGTTTGAACTTGTTTTCAACCAGAATAAGTTAGCCGGAAATGGTTTGAACCGGATTAAACCGGTTTGAACCGCTTAAAACCGGTTAAAACCTGTTCAATAAAGATTTAAGACATGAAATCGGCATGGAATAAACCGGTTTCAACTGGTTTTCAACCAGAATCAACTGGTCGGAACTGGTTTGAACTGGATAAAACCAGTTTGAACCGCCTAAAACCGGTTTAAAGCTGTCCAATAAAGATTTAAGACCTGAAATCGGCATGGAATAAACCGGTTTGAACTGTTTTCCAAAAAGAATCCGCTGGGTGGAATTGGTTTGAACCGGATAGAACCGATTTGAACCGGATTAGACCCTTATTAAACCGCTTAAAACCGGTAAAAACCTGTCCAATAAAGATTTAAGACAAGAATTCGGCATGGAATAAACCGGTTTGAACTGTTTTTCAACAAGAATCAACTGGTCGGAAATGGTTTGAACCGGATGGAACCGGTTTGAACCGGATTAACCCCGTTTGAAACCCTTAAAACCAATCAAAAGTTGTCCAATAAAGATTTAAGACATGAAATCGGCATGGAATAAACCGGTTTGAACTGGAGTTCAACCAGAATCAAATTCTCGGAACCAGTTTGAACCAGATGAAACCGGTTTGAACTGGATTAAACCGGTTTGAATCGCTTAAAGCCGGTTAAAACCGGTCCAATAAATATTTCAGACCTGAAATCGGCATGGAATAAACCGGTTTGAACTGGTTTTCAACCAGAATCAACTGGTCGGAACTGGTTTGAACCGGATAAAACTGGTTTGAACCACTTAAAACCGGTGAAAACCTGTCCAATGAAGATTTAAGACATGAAATCGGCATGGAATAAAACGGTTTGAACAGGTTTTTAACCAGAATAAACTGATCGGAACTGGTTTGAGCAGGATGGAACCGGCTTCAACCGGATTAAACTAGTTTCAACCGCTTAAAACCTGTCCAATAAAGATTTAAGACCTGAGATAGGAATGGAATAAACCGGTTTGAACTGGTTTTAAACTTGAATCAACTGGTCGTAACTGGTTTGAATCGAATGGAACTGGTTTGAATCGGATTCCACCGGTGTGATCCCCTTAAAAATGGTAAAAACCTGTCCAATAAAGATTGAAGACCTCAAACGGGCATGGAATACACCGGTTTGAACTAGTATTCAACCAGAATCAACTGGTCGGAACTGGTTTGAACCGGATGGAACCGGTTTGAACCGGATTAAACGGGTTTGAACCGCTTAAAACCGGTTAAAACCTGTTCATTAATGTCTTAAGACCTGAAATCGGCATGGAATAAACCGGTTTGAACTTGTTTTCAACCAGAATCAACTGGTCGGAACTGGTTTGAAGCGGATGGAACCGGTTTGAACCGGATTAAAGCGGTCTGAACCGCTTAAAACCGGTCAAAACCTGTTCATTAATGTCTTAAGACCTGAAATCGGCATGGAATAAACCGGTTTGAACTGTTTTTCAAAAAGAATGCACAGGTCGGAACTGGTTTTACACGGATTTAACCGGTTTGAACCGAGTTAAACCGGTTTGAACCGCTTAAAACCGGTTAAAACCTGTACAATAAAGATTCAAGACCTGAAATCGGCATGGAATAAACCGGTTTGTACTGGTTTTCAACCAGAATCAACTGGCCGGAACTGGTTTGAAGCGGATGGAACCGGTTTGAACCGCTGAAAACCGATTAAAACCTCTCCAGTAATGATTTATGACATGAATTCGGCGTGGAGTAAACCGGTTTGAACTGGTTTTAAATCAGAATCATCTGGTCGGAACCGGTTTGAACCAGATGGAACCGGCTTAAACCGAATTAAACCGCTTTGAACCCCTTAAAACCGGTTTAAACCTGTCCTATAAAGATTTTAAACCTCAAATCTGCATGGAATAAACCGGTTTGAACTTTTTTCTAAAAGATTCCACTGGTCGGAGTTGGTTTGAACCGAATGGAACCGATTTGAACCGGATTAGACCGGATTAAACCGCTTAAAACCGGTTAAAACCTGTCCAATAAAGATTTAAGACACGAAATCGGCATAGAACAAACCGGTTTGAACTGGTTTTCAACCAGAATCAGCTGGACGGAACTGGTTTGATCCGGATGGAACCGGTTTGAACCGCTTAAAACCGATTAAAACCTGTCCAATAAAGATTTAAGATCCGAAATAGTCATGGAATAAACCGGTTCGAACTGGTTTCAACCAGAATCAACTGGTCGGAACTGGCTTGAACCGGGTTAAACCGGTTTGAACCGCTTAAAATCGATTAAAACCTGTCCAATAAAGATTTAAGGTCTGAAATAGCCATGGAATGAACCGGATCGAACTGGTTTTCAACCAGAATCAACTGGTCGGAACCGGTTTGAACGGGATGGAACCGGTGTTAACGGGATTAAACCAGTTTTAACCGATTAGAACCGCTCCAAAACATGTCCAATAAAGGTTTAAGACATAAAAATCGTGATGAAACAAACCGGTTTAAACTGGTTCTAAACCAGAATCAAGTGGACGGAACTAGTTTCAGCCGGATGGAACCGTTTGAAATGGATTAATCCGGTTTGAACCCCTTAAAACCGGTTAAAACCCGTCCAATAAAGATTAAAGACATGAGATGGGCATTTAATAAACCCGTTTGAACTGGTTTTCAACCAGAATCAACTGGTCGGAACTGGTTTGAACCGGATGGAACCGATTTGAACCAGATTAAACCGGTTCGAACCGCTTAAAACCGGTTAAAACCTGTCCAATAAAGATTTAAGACATGAAATCGGCATGGAATAAACCGGTTTGAACTGGTTTTCAACCAGAATCAACTGGTCGGAACTGGTTTGAACCGGATGGAACCGGTTTGAACCGGTTTAAACTAATTTGAACCGCTCAAAACCTCTCAAAAACCTGTCCAATAAAGCTTTAAGACATTAAATCAGCATGGAATAAATCTTTTTGAACTGGATTTCAACGAGAATCAACTGGTCGGAATTGGTTTGAGCCAGGTGGTACTGGTTTAATCCGGTTCAAACTGATTCCATCCGGTTCAAACCAGTTCCGACCAGTTGATTCTGGTTGAAAACCAGGTCAAACCGGTTTATTCGATGCCGATTTGAACCGGATTGAACCGGTTTGAACCGCTTAAAACCGGTTAAAACCTGTCCGATATAGATTTGAAACATAAAATCAGCATGGATTTAAGCAGTTTGAACTGGTTTTCGACCAAAATCAACTGGTCGGAACTGGTTTGAACCAGATGGAACCGGTTTGATCCGGATTCAACCAGTTTGAACCGCTTAAAACCGGTTAAAACCTTATTATTATAAATTAGATAAAAATACATTATAATCTGGACTTGATGAAATGGCTTGCTGATATAATCGCTGACGATGATTTTACAGCAGGGGATGCTACAGTCGTAGATAAACACGACTCGCTTGATTACACAGAGGATGACATTCTACTTAACAACGACGACGACCAAAACGAGATTGTAGGTGTAGTTGATAAAAAGAAAATTACAGCAGACCGACAACTGGCAGATATAATGTAAAATATCATGTCACAAAGAAAAAATTTTGAAAATTTATTGTACAGTAGATGAAAATCAATTGTTTTGGCGGCTAATAAAACCCTTTTTAAACATTAGAATTCCAGACCGACAGAAAAATATAAAATTCAATTTTATATTTATCAAAATATTTAACCTAATGACGATTTCTGACGACCGCAGACGATATTTGATATCGTTATGTGAGCCAATAAAATGTAAATCTGTCAAACATAAGTACGAGGAAATCGACAAAAATATTATTTCAGAATTTGTTTGTTTGGTACCCAACTATTAAATGTATCGATATAACCACGCCACTTGACAAGGCTTTTATTACCACGCTTTTTAATTACTCGTTCGATAACGAAAACATCTTGTTCAGTTTTTTTGTGTGTGTGGTTCTTGTTCTTAAAAACTACCAATTACAGGCTCACCTGCTAGATCCTTTAGTGCATATGTTTCGGGTATTGTCATTAAAACTTTATCAACTATAAATACTTCTTCAGCCCAGTTTGGGGTAAATCCTTTCTCAAATACTTTTTTTTTTGTCAGAGAAATTCTAACTCGATCGCGGACTTTAAATTTATGCCGCCGGTACAAATTTGACGATCTACAATTTTGAGGATGTCTTGCAGACAAAATTGCCCAACGAAAACACTCGTTGTCGATGTTTTTTACATTTATACAACATTTTTTGTTTTTAATATTTTGAGGGAGATCAACGTAAGAACTACCGCGAAGTACGTTATATTTCATTGTGTGAAATAAAACCTCCGTAATCATCTCAAATTTCCAACCTGATCCTGATGCGGTAAATTCCTCGAGCTTCTTGTTAATTTCTTGGTGTATTTCATTAGCAACTGTGGCAACATTTGTTTCATTTAATATTTTTCGTGATTTAGCTCTTAAATATGGCTCGGCAATTTCGCTGTCGAAATTTGTATTTTCAAAAATTATATCAAGTACATCTTTTTCAATTGTATGTAACTTTGATAAAATTACATGATACTGCACTATTAGCTTGATACTTTTGTGAACTGCAAGTTCTTGCGTCACAATCGGTTGTAAAAGATGAAATAATTTTGTGGAATTAAAATTTGCTAAAACATTTTGTTTATCAAATATATAACTTTTTTGATAACCCGAAAATGATGTAGCAATTTTTTCTGCTTTTATAAGGCTCTTCTTAGCAATATCTCGCAATTTTAACATTATATAATATTATTATATTTAATTGATTTTTTATTTATTTTTCAATTAGAAATATAAATGTTTACAGAATAATGTCAGAAAATACAACAGCAGAGGAACAAGAAGAATATCACGTTCACCCTAAGTACAACTTGTATGCAGGAAATGCACTTGGTTCGGTTATTCACGTCAGATACGGACGACCTTTTGGTAAATTAACACCAGCTGGAATGATAATAAGTGTGAAAGGATATAATACAGATAGAATTAAAATGTTTAGAAAAGATTTTATTTACACATTGTTTTGTGGAGACATTCCAGATGCACAGAGAGTCTGCAGAGTAAACAGCGTAGTTACGGATGATAATATTGAAACTTTAGCATTGCAAAACGAATTTCAGCCTCACCCTGTGTTTGATTTGTACGAGGCCTCTGATAAACTAATTATTCGACATAGAAAAACGGAAAAAGATATTGGTGTGATGCATAATAGCAGATATCTTAGAATAAATATCAGAGGAACACAAACAGATAAAGTTGGTTATTATAGCCATCCTTTTGTGTACGAAATATTTAACGGACTAATACCAAATGATTTGGTTATCGATCACATCGATAAAAATAAAACAAACAATTGTCTAGAAAACCTCGAACTTGTCAGGCCAAAAGAAAATAGTAGACGAGGATCAGGTGGTGGAAATAATTTTAAAAATCCCAAAAGACCTATCATTGCGGTGAATACTAAAACAGATGAGGAATTAAAATTTCCTTCAAACTCAGCTGCTGCCAGATATTATAAGATAAATCCAGCTGCAATAAAATTTGTAGCAGATGGGGTAACAAAATCAGCCACATCACAATCAACCTTTGACAGGTTTATTTTCAAATATATTTCTTAATTCAGTTTAGTAAGGCAATTATGGACAAACATTAGGATATCATCTTTATCAAATTTTAGTGCTATAAACGGACTATTATCAAGTTTATTTTTTCTGCTGCTGTTAGAAGTATTTTGTCAGAGTCACCTTGCATCACAATAACGTCAACAGAATAAGCACTATAGCCCAACAAACATTTTCTAACTGCCTGCTAGTTCTCCGTAATTTAATATATTAACTTTCTGATGATATTTTATTTCATTGTTCATTTATTATTATAATTAGATAAAAAATATATTATAATATGAATCTGATGAAACGACTTGCTGATATATACGCAGACGACAAAATCGTCGACGACAAGGTCGTTGACGATAATTTTATACCAAAATATAGCAATGTTGATAAATCTGCTGGTTATAGTGAAAATGATATTTATTTAACAACAACAAAGATGAAGATGAAGTTGTTGACGTTGTTGACAAACAAAATTACAGCAGACCGACAACTGGACGATATAATGTTAAATATCATATCGCTAAAAAAATAATAAATTTAATTTTACTGTTGCCAAACAACAAATATTTTGGCAACTTATAAAACCTTTTCTTGGTGTAAAAATAACTGGCCAGCAAAGGAGCATAAAATACGATTTTATTTTTGTTAAAATATTCAATTTGATGCCAGTCGATAATGAAAGAAAATTACATTTAATTTCCTTATGTCGACCGGTCAAATGTAAACCAGTGCTGATGAAGTACGAACAAATATTTATTTCCCTGATTAAATCAGGATTGACGGAGGTGGCACCCAACTATTAAAATTATCGTTATACCTGCGCCATTTAACTAAACTTTTGTTACCGCGCTTCCTGATAACTTTTTCGATAACAAATATATCTTGCTCAGTTTTCCGCAGTTCTTGTTCATACAAACTACCAGTTATAGGTTCGCCCGATAAATCTTTTAACGCATAAGTCACTGGTATTGTTAAAAGTACTTTATCAACAACAAATACTTCTTCGCTCCAGTTTTGAGTAAATCCTTTCTCGAACACCTTTTTCGTTAGAGAAATTCTAACTTTATCACCAACTTTAAATTTGTGTCTGCGGTACATGTTTTGGTTTGCTAATATTGCATTTTTAATTGAGTCGTTCGGCGACATCCTTGTGGTTCGATCTTTTGTGTTATTATATTCAGCAACAATTTTCTGTAAATTGTCAATATATTTATTTGTATTTTTATCTGTCAAATATTTGTGGATTTTGCAATTTCATCATTGGCGTGAGAAGGTTGCTTGTCAAACTGTAAAATAAATTTTAAAAATCAGAGGATTGGGACATTTGTTTTATGAACATTATACAATAGTATCCACAAGCTGTTGTTCCAACTGGTTGTAGTTGATTAGATGAATAACATATTTTTTTAAATTTTTTAAAAATATATTTTTTTATAAGATCGCTCGGAGGAAGTCCGAACGAATCAAAATAATTGTTATCGTAAATAGCAACCCAGTGAGTGCCAGTTCCGTCATTGAAATCTTGTATATTGACTACACACGAACCACCTGCTGGCACATTATCTAATTCGTCTTTAGAATATACTCCAAGAAATCCAACAACGTCATCCAATTTTTCAATTATATCAAAATTACTCAACGTGACAGGCGTTGTCAACGTCGTCTGGTTCCTGGTAATGTCATTCCGCGTCCTATCCCTAACAAATTTGGAATTAGACTGCCTGCTAACCCCGCTAAAATTGGAGTGAAAGGAATGATTCCTCCTTGTTTTGTTCGGCTGCGTTGTCGAGGACGCCTTGTTTTCTTTTTTTTAGTTGTTGACGATGTTTTAGCTGGCATTTTATTTTTTATTGTTACATAAAACTGTCACTAACACCAAAGTTGCGGTGACAAAGTCACCAACGATAGATTTGTTTGATACCGTCTCCGGAGACCGCTTTTTTGTTGCCCTGATACTGCCCCAGACGCGGCTGCCAACCCTAATGTTCCTAGTATTGGCAACATTTTGGGTATTACTGTTTTAGCTATCACAGAAAATGCTGGTCCGAGAAATCCACCGTCAACCGCCATAGCTGTTATTTGTGCAGCAGATAATTTCAGCACAAACGGTTTTCCCCGATCTAGTTTATTGATTTGTTGTCGCGTTAACATTACTTTTACTGCGGTCCTTTGAGTCGTCGGAGACTTGGCAAAGACTCCGTCGTCGGAGACTTTGTCTCCGGAGATATCATCAAAGAGATAGAATTACATTTGGCAGTCGCTGTTGATAACTTTTTAATTTGACCTGGCGTTAGGTATATTTCTCTTGTTGTGTATTCCGTTTTCATTATATATTTTTTGTCATACAAATTATACTCGTACAGTCATTTTTCCCTTGGGCGCATCAATTGTCAAAAATCTATCACTGACAACTAGCGCGTACACGTTATATTGTTCAGCTGGCATCACACCAAGCGTCCAAGTGACTTCAATATCAGCAGTGGATCTGATAGCATGTTCGGAATGTTTTGAAACGTCAAAATAAAAGATACGGTATAATGATCGAAATTCTTCTACTGATATCTGAAATCCAATGTCAGCGTCCTGATATTTTTGCATAGCCTCCATAAGATACATATACGGCCGAGATATGTTCATAGTGGCATCATCAGCAAAATTGCATTCGATTGCACGCTCGTGACATTGTCTAGAATTTATTCTAACAAAAATTAGTCTGACATCTGGGTTATCAAATACCGAGTTGTTCATTTCTTGGTTATTACGGCGTTCCTGTCGCTGAAATACAACAAACAAATGTCGAGGTAATTGTTCGCTTGACGTAGTTGTAACACACCATGTGTAATCAGTTGCATTAGGAATAGCTGTTTGATAAATTCTGTTTTGCTGAAAATATATATCTTTTGTGTAAGCAGTCAATAGTGACTCGAGTTCCATCGTTTTACCCACCGACGGAACAACTCGTGGCATCCACAGCACCAATCTTGTAATAGCAAACTGTCCTTCAGCCACTCCATCAGCGTGCATTATACAATCGTTTTGATCCGCCCGATCTAGAATAAGCGTGTGCTTTAGTCCACGAAATACTTTGTTGTAATCACGGCAAAATCCAAAGACTGTGCTTAACGGAAGCATTATTGTTATTTGGAGAGATTATGTGGCAAATGCTTTTCGTTTGGCGTATCCATCGTTATATTGCTGTCGTCTTATTCTTGTGACCACCGCTAATCTTATTGAATCACCTATTGCAGCTGCATCACCAGCTGGATTGGCGATTAGATTATTGTTGTCTGGAGCAGGATTGGCAGCACCAGTACGGAACTCGCTTGAAACAGCCATCCCGAATGAGGTATCCTTAAACCATATCATATTTGTGGCCACTGATCTCGAGTAATCGTCACTGAACGAGACGATATTAAGTACCGTACTCGCTATAGGTAAATGAAATGCATTGAAATATCTTCTACGGTTTGACTGGCCAATTGATACCGTGCGCTTTTAAACAAACTCCAACCGTTATTGACAAGTGCAATTTCTGCGCCAGCTGCAATATCACCGCCTATTGCAGTTAATAACTAACCACGCACTTTTAACACTGCCTTGTGAGGTAACAGAAACATGTCCTCGTCACGTGTGTTAAAAGTTCTAACACCAGCTTTATTTGGTTCGTTCAAGTTCTCGTCGAGGTATTCAACGTATTCAGATTCTGTCACTATGTCGTCGGTATCATGTTCTTCGGCAAGATCAAGATAATTTTTGACTGACATTATTTCATTTTACCACACAAAATCACAACGACGAAGTCGCAACGACTAAAATGCAGCAGGTGTTATTCTTGTTTTCGCTACAAGTTTACGCATTACCTCTTCGCCGCTTGGTGATAATAATTTTTTTGTGGTAGCTATCATAGCTCGTTCTGTTTCTGCTGTTGGTGCAATATCTGATACTGCTCGTTTTATATCTGCGTTTGAAAGTGGATTGCCTTTAATTTTTTCAGCAATTTTTTGTCCCACCGCAGTTCCAGCGGCATATGCAGCCCCAGTTGAAAAAGATTTACCTGCGTCAAGAGCAATTGGTGCAACTTTACGCGCAATTCCTGGAACATTTTCAGCTAGTTTTGTAAATATATTTCCAAAAAATCCTCCTATGATTTTTCTTCTATAAACTTTTTTTCTTTGTCTCATTTTATATTCCTTGATTATATCAAGGAGGTTGTACAATTTTACTGGACTCGCCTACGCAGCGACTATGTCGCCGCGCGTAGATGTAAGTAATATGTGACAATTGCGTTATTAAGATCTATTTGTCTACCCGATTGATCTGTTAGCTGCATTGTTATATTCGTTATTTGATTTTCAAGAGTAATTGGATAATATATTATTTGTCGAGGAGTAATTTGCATTAGTGACCCTGGTAGGACATCTGGTGAAAAACTATAGATCGTTTGACCTTGACTACCTCTAGCTGAGTAAGATCCTGATACGATAAACAATTAATCAATATTGTATTTACGTCAGTTATATTTACTGGCAGATCTCCGTCATATGTTATATTTTGTTCTGTGGTTGATCCGTATTGTTTGTGAGCAAATCCTATCAACAACGCAATACTAGTCGCTGGTGAAATATCGATTATCAAATTATTTTTAATGTAATTCTAGCTCATAGCGTATTATAGTTTGGAACCAGCTCAAAATTACCCAAAACACCAAAGGTGCCGATCAGTTCTTTTATCGTTTTATTAATATCGGTCACATTATACACTCCCTGTGGTATTTTAACTGATTTCGACGACGAAGTCGTTGCTCCAGAATTAAATGTAAAGTTATCGTTAAATTTTTTTTACATTTGCCATAGAATGCCATACTGTGGCAGAAATTAATCCGATTTCATACTGTTTATTTGGATCTAGTGTTTTTGGCGGATTATAATAAACAGAAAAGTTTGCGCTGTCACTCGTTGTTTGTGAAGAATCAAGTAACAATGTTGTTGACATTATATAAGATCGCCTCGATTAAATTAAATCGCCTCGATCAAATCGAGGTATAAAATTTCGTACTCGGACGATGTTAGTAATCTGCTCGATCTAAGATGATCTAGTATATCAATAATTTCGTTGTCGATTTCAATGCTTTCATTACCTTCTTCTTTAGATGATATTAGTAACAATAGTCTGTCAACTATATCTGTGATGTGAAAACGTTAACGCCAGATCTGGTGGTTTCTGTTTCCTCTGGTAATCTTTTATCTCGATTACGTTCATGCTGATCGAATAATCTCTTAAAATTCCAACCCTTACTATAATCTTTTTCTCTAGTTCTGTACTGGTGTGCTGTTTCAAACAAAGACTCAGCAATAATTCCGTCTCTTATTCTGTCTAACAGAGATATTATTTCTTCATTTTTATTTTTATTTTTTTTAATAGCTTTTTTAACCAAATCATCAGCAATTAAAGAATCATTAATTTTTTCACCTAAATCTTTTTTAGTCTATTGTAATCATTTTCTAACCATTTTCTAATGTTGTTAAGATCGTTTAGATTTTCATTTGTCAAATATTTTTCAATAAACTCAAAAATTTCGGAATCATTTATTTTTGACATAGTTTATCTTTTATAAAATCTTATAATTTCTTCAATAGGCATTATTTTTTATAACACTTTCTTGTATCATTTTTTGTTGCTTGGATAAATTCCCTAGTTCGCTCTGACACATCTTCTGTCAACTTTTTTTAAATCTTATTCATTTCCTCGTTGTTTAGCGGAATATCGTCAAACACAACTATTTTATGTTCGAACGAATCAAGTTCATTTACTGGAATTAATTCCACTGGTTGCCTGATCATAAACACGTCGTAACCAACGTTAAGTTCATCAAGAAGCTTGTTATTGTATTCGCTCAATAATTCGTATTTATCCTGTTGTGGGTTAATTGTGTAGATATATACCTTATCGTAGTTGTTGTTGTTGTTGTTGTTGTTGTTGTGGGGCTTAACGCCATTTTTCAGCACACGATAGGCTATACATGGCGGCCAGTATTAATGGTGGAGGAAGAAACCGGGAAATCCCCGGAAAGAACCACCGACCCACGAGAAGCTACTGGCAAGCTTTCTCACTTATCCACATTCGCCGAATCTTGGACTCGAACCCACGCAGACAGAGGTGAGATGGCAGTGATCCGTAACGAAGAGCGCTTTAGACCACTCGGCCACTCGGGGCCCCCTTATCGTAGTTAAAGCTGTTGTTGAGTAAAAGATTTAATAATAGATTTGTTTTACCAGACCCTGTAAGACCAACGATGAGGTAGTGGCAATCTGGAAGTTCGTTGTTATGTTAGTGTTTGATTAGCCGTTCTGTATCAAAATTTAATAGAGATATATTATAAAACTAAGTTGACATAAAATTGTCAAACAGTAAACAAATAATGAGTTATTACACAAAATTTGGAACAACATTAGGCGATTCGTCAACTGCTGTTGTTAGTACAGAAGACAGTATTGATTTATCAAGCTACTTAAAAAAATCTGGTGATGCGATGACAGGAAACCTATCTATGTCAGATCAACGAGTACTAGGTTTGGAAACAGCGTATCCACTACCAAGGGTTGACCTTACACAAGCTGTTAGTTATGTACAACTAAAATCCATTGACGACAACAAGTTGTCGTTGACAGGAGGAACTTTAAGCGGTAACTTAGATATGTCAGGAAAAAAATAATAAATTTGGAGACTGGGTATCCACCAGCAAACTTAAAACAAACTCAAGAGGTAAGTTATTTGCAGTTGAAATATGTGGACGGCAACAAGCTTGACAAAACTGGTGGGACACTTACGGGTAATATTAATATGTCAGGTAAAAGAATTATTGGGTTGGAAACTTCATATCCACCAACAGATTTCACACAAGCGGTAAGTTATGCGCAACTAAAATCATTTGACGATAATAAACTTAACAAAGCCGGCGACACAATGACAGGTAAATTAGATATGTCAAATTCAAAAATAACTGGATTACCAACAACCTCGCCACCAGCTAATGAAACTGATGCTATTAGTTATGCTCAGTTAAAAGAAGAACTTACCCCATACTTTAAAAAATTCGGTGGACCAATGTCAGGTAATATAAACATGAGAAGCAACAAAATAACTACGACATATGTTTCAGTTAATCCTAATGATCTAACAAATAAAGTGTATGTTGATAGTGTATCAAGTAGTGGTATAGAACGAACTAAAAACAATGTTGGATATATTCCAACACTTTTTAAGGCAACTGACAATCGAGTTGGGTTTGAGGTAAGCGCATCAGCATATTATCCTGAAAATTATCCTTATTACGCTTTCTCTGATAGACACGAATGGACGACCAACGGAGAAATTGAAAATTTTTGGATTTAAATCAAATGTCCTACTGCAGTTGCTATTTGGCAATTTCATTTGCGAGGTCGATTAAACTCTAGCATTGGCCAAATTTATAATTGGCAATTGGAAGGATCAAACAATGATATCGACTGAACAACATTATATAATACAACAGACACATATATCTCAGCAACACAATATTTTACAATCCCGACTGCAAATACTGTTAACAAGTACTTGTAATTTTGAGTATATATTATCACCGCTGAGCATCCGTTTCCAGGACTGACAGCATTTCAAATGTATACACTCGATGATCAAATTTAATCTGATGCTATAAAATAATGACAACACAATGGTTTATAGACGTTGCGAAAGAATTTTATGATAATATTTTTAACCCTAAAATAGATGTAGGGGACAAGTCACTAGCGACACGTGAAATAAATACTAGAAAATTTTTTTCAATTCCAATGATAAACTCTCCATTGTCAGAAGAAGAAAAAAATTTTGTTCGTGTTATGTATATGCGAGGACCACAACTAAAAGAAGCAGTAGAAAACTTTGATATTATAGGTAGATACTGTTATCCTGATAATTGCACAGAAGAACATAAACAAGTTGAAATCCTGTTTAAAAAAATATTGCTCACGCTTGAGTTGGGAAATTTAGATTTGATAATAAAATCGAACTTAATAAAAGAACGAGCTTACGGTGGAAGAGAAGATATAAAAAAAACCCCAAGTAAACAGTAGCCATGATTACCTCGACAGACTAGCAGAATCTAGTGTAATAGGAATAAAAAGGAACAAAGAGTTATACAATAGTTTTTTTTAAAGGAAATATTTTTAGACATCTCGGCATGTGCTACCACGACAAGGAAACCCTAGCTAAAGTTGCTAGAAAGACACCAGACACGGAGTTAATTATTAAAGCGTACGCAAACGCAATTTTGCCAATGATACGTAAAAAAGACCCAATATTTGATCCGATTATTGTTGAAAGGTCTCTAAAGATCATCAAAAATTTTGACGATGAAATTAGTAAATTCAATGATAATGAACGAGGAAAGATTTTTAGAGAAGTCCATCCAACAAGGTTTGTAGCAAAGTCTGATTCTTATTATGATATAGCTGAAGCAGACGATATTCCATTTCCATCACTCCAACGCTCTAGACAAAGGTCATTACGAAATTATTACAATGAGGTCGAGAAAATACTCACAAAACCATATGAAAAAGTAATGTTTAAAGTAGCTTCTGCTATTGGTCTTCTTACAATTGAACGAAACACACTACGAAGATTAATGCTAGCAAATTTCGTAGTCGCATATGTAATTATCAGACAACATCTTGTTCTCAAAATTTTCACGTTAGATCAGTTGAGTTTAGTATTAGGGTATATTGATGAAACAGAAAGCGATTACAGTAATTTGGTAAACGAAAAATTTTTGTATGAGCGTGAAGTATTAGACACGTTTGATTCATATTCATGGTTAAAGAAAAATGATGTACTAACAGATAAACGATATGATGATACTTCGTCAGATGTTTATGACAAATACAGATATTTTATAGCTGATCCTAAAAATAATAAATTTAGTGAATTTCTTGATTCAGTTACTGGTATCAGAACTTTTAATATTGCATAAAAATTGTAGACAAATATTGTATAATGAAAAAAACAGATTGTCGATTTCAATCATATCTCAAAAGATATTCCAATACAAGATGTTGACGCACTAATGCAATATTACAAATTTTATCATAAAAACCTTTGATGTGTGAAACAATGTTACAAGTATTACAGTAGAATACTTCGAGTAATATCATATTTACCATTGCTCATGACAAGCTCTGGTATAATTTCAAGTGGCGCATTGTGTAATCCGTTTTTATTAATAATATCAGGTGTTGGTGTTTCTCTTTCAACAGCGTGTAAGAAAATTGAACCTCGTCTTGAAACTAAAAAAAATACTTGTAAAATAGCTAATATTACTTACAAAAAATTATTTGATCAGATACGATTTTATTTGCGAGGCGTAAAATATGATATCGATGATTTAATACGCGAGTTCCGTATTATTGACAGTAGGTTAACAGATATTTTACCGATGAGAGTTAGCAAGTATGAAAACAGTTACAGTAAAAAATACGGCGGATGACATTTTCTCTAAACTGGTAGATATAATCAAGGGAAATAATACCACAATCTTAAACCAGAAACCCATCTGCTTTGGAATGTAATACTACTACTAAGTAAAAAATCTCACTTACCTTTCATGCTCCCAGCGAACACATCTCTGCAGAATGACCCTAAATGAAAAATTGGTTGCCTTTTATAGCGTTATAAGCAGGGTGATGCAAGCTTAGTTATGATTGCATCATCCATGGCTAATGCAAACTTTCTTATGATTGCATCATCCAGTTATAATTTGTTCAGCAGGGTGATGCAAGCTTAGTTATGATTGCATCATCGTTGGCTTGATGCAGTTTCGATTGTCTAGTAAAGTTATCATCGTTGGCTGATGCAAGCTTTCTTATGATTGCATCATCCAGTTATAATTTGTTCAGCAGGGTGATGCAAGCTTAGTTATGATTGCATCATCCATAATGTACATGATACAAGCTTAGTTATGATTGCATCATCCAGTTATAATTTATTCAGCAGGGTGATGCAACCTTAGTTATGATTGCATCATCGTTGGCTTGATGCAGTTTCGATTGTCTAGTAAAGTTATCGATCGCAACACAGCAGTCTGTCTGGGCTACAGTAATCGATCGGCACAGGCAGAAAACATGTATAGGCCGACTAACATGTTTACATTTTTTTTATCACCTTATTCTAAGCTAAAAAATGTCGAGATAGAAGGGTTTTAAAGGGAAAAAGAGGTCTAAAATCTAGAAGTCCCCTTTTCCTCTACAACTACTTGAACTACACGATGATTCTTCTCATGCTAGTGCTACTTTAGAGCAGCCTAATTATTTTTATATTTACCATACCTTTGAGGAATATATACTAACTAGAAACTTTGTGAGAAACAGAGACAAAATGCCACAACGAAAACAAAACTCAATACAAAAAGTAATTGTAACACACTTACTCCAAGCAACGTCAAGCAGCAACAAATTTAGAGTTACAAAAAAGACAAAATATATTGCTTTGGAAAAGAAGTTTATGAAGTTATAAAGACCTCTTAAAGATGTAGAGGTTAATGATTAATAATTTAGGTAGACTGCTTAGGATATCATATTATAAAAAGACACATGCAAAACTTCCAAAGTAGCAAGCAGGACTATGATTGTCAGCATAAATATGTCTAATAAATGGTACAATTAATTTGGAAACTCTTGCACAATCAGGGAATAAGGAGCACATACACAGCACTGCTTTTTTTTTCTTCTATGATGACATTGCCAGAGAGAGAGAGAGAGTTATCGACAAAGCAACTAATTAAGAAATCTCACTCTTGATTATCTTAAGCTTCAGATACGTTTCAATGGGTGTTACGATAATAGGTAACAAATAGGGATAACGATAAAGTGTGTGCTTGTATGTGATTTAGATTTTTAACGTAGCTTTAACAATTGTTCAGTCATATCGCTACGATGTCTGCAATGTGGCAGTTTATAGTGATGTCTAGCACTTGGGCGTCATGCCGCAGACAACTACTATGATGTCCCACCCAGTCATATTATCCTGACACCAGGTCGACCAGTCCTAACAATAGCTTCTTTATGCTGAGAGCCTAGCGAGGCAGCTGTTAGATACCACTTTTATAAGTCTTTGGTATGACTTGCCCTGGGTTCGAACCCGCGATCTCTCGCATCGTAGGCAGACGCTCTAACCACTAGGCCAATGAAGCGGTCGATAATCACAAGGGAAAAAGGTTTAAAAATCAGCGATGCACATACTCGCAGTAGCCTTAGAACGCCCGATGATATATATTGTTCTCTTGGTATGTATAACATGCAGCAAAAAAAAAAAAAAAAAACTCTACAAGATATTTTATGACTAGACCTAAGAGCACAAAGACCTCAATAAACTAAATGTCATCGATTTTTAAACCCAAAGTCATTGTAAATGAGTTCATCTGATACGTGCAATAATTAAACAATTGCATCATTGTGAGCATATCAGAGTATTTACATGCAAACAAATTGCAACAAGTGCATATGCTCACAAAATGTGTCGAATGCTCAAAAACACATTGAAAACAAACTTGTTAAAATTAATCACCTATGGGGAATAAATGCATGTTCGTAAAGAAGCTGAAAAGTTTTTGTTTATGCCAACCTCCCAGTATGATAACATTGATGTCCCAGAGAGCGGAAAGTTGTTGTTGTTGTAGGGTCTAACGCCATTTTCAGCACAAGATAGGCTATACATGGCGGCCGGTATTAATGGTGGAGGAAGAACCCCGGAAAGATCCACCGACCCACGAGAAGCTACTGGCAGGATTTCTCACATACCCACATTGGCCGAACCTGAGACTCGAACCCACCCAGACAGAGGTGAGATGGCAATGATCCGTAACGGTGAGCTCTTTAGACCACTCGGCCACTCGGGGCCCCGACAGTGGAAAGACTATGTTTTGCATCAAATCTGAGAGAGACAGAATGATTAAAATGTTTCTGGTAATCATATTTCCAAGTTTCTGGTCAACAAGTCTTACAATTGTGGAACAGAGTGTGGTCTGTCCTTGCATGCAAAGGTGATTATAATAGATATTGATGACGTGTCGACCGGTTATAAGTTAATCTTTATCAGTGAACCATTGCTCTGTTTCTGATTCATGAAGGGAACGACATTGACGATGTAAAAGCAGAATAAGGAATCTAATGAAGCTAGTTTTTAGTATTAAATCTGTTGTAGTATACGTGAGGGAGATTATAAAAACGTACAGCTCGGTAATGAAAGATGTTATAGAGAAGTTCTTAAATGTCAGAACGAAAAGCCAATGGAACCCATTTTCAATAGAAATCATTTCATCAAGAAGATAGGAAACGGGGGAGTGTAAATAAGCCACAAACAGTCTTCTCATCTTTGTCAGACATGAATTTATAAAGTTTCAATCGTAACCCACTTAACTCTTTAATAGACCTTGGTCAAACCATGGTTTGATAGATAGATAGATAGATAGATAGATAGATAGATAGATAGATAGATCTAGTTCATTATTGTTTATTTACATTGGGAACGAATTTCTATTAATACTTATATCAACATTTTTAGAGTTTTGTGCATACCCCTTGTAGATTTTATTGAATTAAGAGTACATCTTAACTATACCATACCATTGAAAATTATGTACAAGTATTATATTTGTAAAGATTTGATTCAGTATTTCAGATTTGACAACTCATATTTTGTGACAATGAAATCTATATTACAGTAATGTTAACTGTTTTCTAGTGTCGATCATGACAATACTTCTCTGCTGGACAACTATCCTTCAATAAAGTATGTTTCAAGCAGTTTGCTTTATAATTGGTTTTTTGTTGTTTTTTTTTTTTTTTTTTTTTTAATCAAGATAGAGCCCAAGAATATACTATACTAGTCACTTCATGGTACACAAAAGTACAATATACCTTCACCCTATTTACGATCAAAGTTAAATTGATGTAGATCTCATAATGTAATGACCTTAAAAAGAAAAATATATTTATAGGCACCGGTCAGTGACTTTTTCTGGTATTTATGATCTAGTAAATATCGTTTAACTGTGCAATAAACTGTATACGTGTATTTGTGAACTTTATTTTAACACCTATCTAAATGTACCAACATTTACAAAGTCATAGCGAACATATTAAAATAATTAGTACAACCACTCGCAGACATGTTGGCTCCAACTTTAGTTTTGCTGACTTTCATCCTTTGCTGTCATAGCGCGCGACTAACGCGGCAAAAATGAAAAGTATAGTGACTAGGAATTAATCCGCGCTTGCGTCAATGCATGTTATTCTACCCAAACAAGATACGTTTTTCAAACGGTGAAATATGAATGAGGGTGGTCCATAGTTATATAGAAAAATATAGCGTCGCATTTGCAAGATTTTCGGAAGCTGAGTCATTTCCAACTGAGAAGCACCATTTATACACCATTTTAATATGACTTTTACCAGTACACTTTATTGAAATGAGTCAGGGATATTGCAAAACCTTCTGTCCTTTACTATATACCTTCCTAAACCGCTAAATGTAATTTCGTGTAACTGTGTAGATATATTGCCCGCTTAGTGCCTATCTGCATGATAGTGGCATTATTGGTATATGTGATGCATGGGACGGGAATCATGGCCTTTCTCTAGCAAGAAAGCAAGGGACTCAGACTCGTTCATATTTTGTCACTAATGGCCAAATCAATATTTCGACTTAAAAAAAAGAACTCAATCAACAATAATCTAGAGATCGCCAGTATCGTGTGTGAATGGTATTTGCTTGTTTTGAGAGAAACGGTGCTCTTTACCTAAATTCAGAAACATTATTTAGGATGACCTCGTTTCCTTCTTCGCCCATAGTAAAACAAAATGCCAATCAACCAGAAGAGTAAAATGTTCACTGAAAGAGTAGGATTTCTCTTCATGCTGAGATCAGTGTTAATGTGGCTGTTCATTTTGTTATAATTGATTTCTGGAACTCTTTTAGGAGTAATGATCTGAAGATGGAGATAAAGATAAAAATAGCATACATTTTTGGAAAGACGTCAAACTTGTACCCATATAACGTACGGAAAGAAACCATTTGACTTTAGTTTCATACAATTGATGGAACTCCATTGTTGGTACGAACAACAGACGGGTAATGAACTACTTCCGTATCCTAATCTCACAGAGCTGTCACACTTACAACAAGAATTACAATCATTGATTGATCAAATAAATGCATCATAAACGAAAAAATATGGTAGTGACAGGAGTAATTATTACAACGTACTCAACTGTTTCACAAAGAGGTTTAAACAACATGACTCTGAGATAAAAACAATCAATAACAACTGCTCCCAAGAGGATTATAGGCACAGCTACGGGAATCATAGCGAAGAAGAAGAATACGCTCAAACTTCACTACATAATTTCACTACATAAAAAAAACACACAAGTTGACAAATCCTAGTAAAATTTTAATGATGATATCCACACACTGGCTAACGGAAGAAAATGAAAGAAGTACAAAAAATAAGTCAGACAGAAACCGATTACCCATGTTCAGACACATTTTACTGCTATTCCGATTTGCACACTTAAAGCATTAGAATCAACAAAAACATACCAAAGGAAGAAAAAACTGTGGAAGCTGGTTACCTTATTAAGGAACAGTAACAGCATGAACGTACTTTTAGTCAGCATTTACTATACTTCTGTACATGCTCTTTTCTACGTAAGAATTTAAACCTTGTGTAGCTAAAACCAAACTCAAAAGTCTTAGGTTACAAGATCAATCGATGTACACATTACAAACACCAATCTGACGTTCTTTTCATGTTTCTCATGTAGCGTCGTACAATCTAGGTTGCAAACAGTTAACAAGTCGTAGACAGCATTGTGTGTGCTAATGTTTTTGGAGTTCCTAGAAAACATTGCGCTCAAGCAATTCATTTGTGCTCCAGCAAATGTTTAAACACAGCAAACTGCATGCAAACTTAGCAAACAGTGATTGATTTCTATACTGAAAGAACTTTAAAATGTCCTGTTTGCGATATTTAATGCTTATGTTTGAAACCAATCAGTTGCTGGCATTTTTTATTCAGAATAAATAATTGTGATAAAAATGGTCATTAACAGTATGAGTCAAATATCTGACGTAAGCCGCTGGTATACGTAAGAGACAAGTTGGGCCGAGATTAATAACAACGTACAGGTATTCCAGCATTGACGAACAGGAGTATGGAGGTCACTACGGACACTAATTAATAGGAAAATTCTTTCATTTTACCCAAAGATAAGACTAAATCTTTTCCTAAATAAATTATAAAAAAAACTAATAATCTCTTTTAATTGAAAGTGCGTAATCAAAAGCAGAAAATATTATTTTTGAAAAAGAATAATCATCATTTTGATAGCATTTGAAGTAATGGGTTCAACATTAAATTCAACATCAGCTGCTCCAGCTGTAAAACTTTCTATTCTGGTTTGTAAATTTCGTTTCATGGAACCACATAATAATTTTCGGATTAGTCTCTCATTTTTAATCTCTCCACCATTGATTCATGAATTGTTGATTCGTGTTTTTGATTGTTCTTTACCTTTGCGGTAGGAGAATGCCCTGTCACTAAGACGTTGTCGTTACCCTTTGTAGAAAAACATTGGCAATCATAGTTAATCTACGAAACATACAATATTAATGTGAAATTATATAAAATAAGATCGCCATAAATTTTTGTTTGAACACCGCAAAGACACATTTTCTAAATGGCCTCAATAGTGTCATGCTTACTGGTTATTTAAAAAAAAATATCTGAACATAATTTATACATTCACATTACAAAATCGCACAGCCTCTTTCGTGCTCAATTAGCAGTACATCGCAAGCAAATCCCTCAGATTATGGCCTTTCCTAATATTTTACTTGGGCGAGATTCTTTTTGAATCTAGATTTTGTTCAAGCTAGGATCCTAAGAGAACCACCTGCACGCAAATCTTTAAACATATAGGTGATGGAAGAAGTAACAGTATATAAACAAAGCATGCAAATCGCTCTCACACTACTGCTGGAACACACAGCAGGGGCACGTTCAGTACTGATGCAAAACAACATCTTCATATTCGTTGACCTTACTTTTGGACCATTTTCATTATTACTGATGTTTCACAGAGGTGGCGTATAACTGTACCAGAATTTTAACATGCATTACTATTGAAACACTCGAAACTCCAGTTCTTCGGTGAAACTGTAGTTATTGGTGAGTCAAAGATTGCACGATTCATCCTATAGTATATTAGAAACTATAGAATGGTTTTGTATCGCGTAATTAATCTGTGAACCAATCTGTATTCCAGAATCTTCTGTTACACAGAGTAATTGTATTGTCTACAAGTAAGTGGCACGAGCCGACAAAAGAGCTAAAGTTTAACGGATTTGGGTAATTTATCAGTTTTAAACGAGTGATTACAGCAAATTTAAGTTACTGTATATCTATTTTTCAATAAAATAGAAGGTACTTGATTATACCTGTATATAAATCGATATATCTATTTTGTTGAATATGGGTTATAGAGACTTTTATTGACTATTGTCAATCTATTAAACTTGATCCTACATATATGAGTGCTTAATTATCATAGCTGATCCAGATGAAAAGTGGTTTCTCTAAAGCCATAATGAGCTGCGTAAAATCAAAAGAATATCAATTATTTTACAACACGTTAGTGGAAAGTTCTAAGCATTTATAGTGACGTTACCGCAGCAAAAAATGTCATGCAAGATCGAATATAAACATCACTACATGACAGAGTCATAAAATTTTTACATAAATTACACCTCTATAGGGAAAGAGAGATTGCCTTGCCCAGAGTGTCTTTCTGATGCTGAACAAGAGTTAAGTGGAAGACAAAAATTGTGTGCTGGAAAATGTTGTACTTGTTTTCGGTTTAACGCCATTTTCAGCGTACGATAGGCTATACATTGCCGCCAGTATATCTGGTGGATAATAACCTGGAAAAAATCTTGGAAAAGCCACCGACCCACAGGAAACTACTGTCAAGCTTACTCAAATACCAAAGATGGCCGAGTTTGAGGAAAAACGAGTACAGAGGTATGATGTTGGTGATCTGTAAAGGCGAGCGCTTTAGACCATTCAGCCGCCCGGGGCTCCGTGTTGGAAAATGTAATAAAGATACATTTAAATTAGAATGCTGACTGTATAGGAAAGTGAGTATAACAATTGTGTTAGCGTAATGTATTTTATTTTCAGAGAACCTGCTCATACCGAACAGCTATTTACAATGAACACCATCCGATACCAGACACACGCATATAGTGCAAATATCGGACACCAGTTTTACTGAATGCCTGATCGCAATGGACAAAACTAAATTATGATATTAAAGAGGCATATTACTTTATTCTCCGGATGATAATTTTCGTTGCACGGATAATATAAATAGTATTCTATCTGTCTTTCCATACAAATACAAACACCATGTTTGTATCTCTTTATTCAACCAACACACACTTAATGATGTAAAATAGATGTTGAAATTCCTTAGTAAATAAATCAATTATGATGTTTTCAATACTTAACATATTCCAAGACGTGTTAGAAATGTATTATTAAATTACAATTTGATGCCCAAAATATCCATATATGAAGGGGGGGGGGAGGGGCAATACATTAACTACAGTTGTTTCCAGAACTTGCATTATCTTTTGTAAAGTTAGGTGAACAAAGTAACATAAGCACTATAATACTGACCCTTTTAGAAGTGAATGCAATTTATTCTGTTTGATAAGATTAGCAAATTGATTGAAAAGATTTTGATAATAAATATGATTACAATGGGCAGACCATGACCACATGAAATTAATCGTCTATTGGCAGATATTACATAGGATACGTTCATTTGTTGATATTTGATTGGCTATCGCTTTCTGTCATTAAATTATGCAGTAAACATTAAGGGCACGTAAAGACTTGTCTGACCTTAAACGGGAGACCAAAATTAAGACAATGTTCCACTATTTAGCTGAGGTTTAAAATGTCTGTAATGATAAGCTTTCTTACCATTCGCTACCTTAGGAACACTTTCTTGTAACAAGGTATCTTGTAATAACTGCTTACAGTTAAAGCTATAAAGGTTTGTATCACAAGTCTTGTGAGATTAATTCCTATCCAAACCATATATTTATGTATTAAACTAAGTGTTGAATGTTGAGCCCTAATTTCACTGAAATTTCTTTAGGTATCTGCAGTTGCATATACTGTTGAACTTTAACCACTACTTATTGAATGTTGTACAGTTTTGAAAACAGAGAATATACCGTCCACATTCACCACTATGGAAAGCAGAAAGCGTATTCTGCGGTAATTTTAAATACTGGTACAAAATTTGCCACAAGATTTACTTAAATATGTGTGCGCCAACGTTGGAAGAAAAAAATTTTTTTATCTAAGGGAGCATACCACTTTCAGAACCCAGAATGAGCCTCATTGATTAGCTCCCTTTAACTTGATCATAAATTTAGCTGTTATTCAAAATGCAGGTGAATACTTTAGCACATCGGTGAGTGAGACGCATCGATAATTACCAAGATCATTTACAGCACTTTTTCTGTGTGGTGAATCAATAAACCTTACTCCCCGTGCACGTGGAAAAATGCTAGATTCAAATACCTTATTAAACGAATGGATTGCTACTAGAGTCTTTACTGCAGCAGTGCTTTTACGTTGCAATAAACATACCGGTGGCCCCCTCCAGCTTTCCCATATATATATATATATATATATATATATATATATATACGTATATATATATATATATATATATACACACACACAATTGTTTTTCAAATCATCTACGAGAAAAACAAAGGAAGATTGTCATAATATGCAACTCCTCTTTTTTATTTAATATTAATAACATTGCTGATCTAGTTACATGAATAGCGTTGAATGGAGACTTCCTGGATCCCACAACCTATTCAACTTTGTTTCAAACACCAACACCCTATTCCCACAAACTGAAACAAATAATGATCGCCATGATACAAAGTTAGTACCCAATCATGTTTCAGTTTTTCAAAAACCAACAATAATAACAATGATTTAATAACCTTATGACAATGATATCCACTATTCTTTTCCTAAAACTCATAGGCCGCCATGAAAACGATATCCACTATTTCTTTTTCTAATACTCCTAGGCCACGATGAAAATGATATCCACTGTTTCTTTTTGTAATACTCCTAGGCCACCATGAAAATGATATCCACTATTTCTTTTTCTAATACTCCTAGGCCACAATGAAAATGATATCCACGATTTCTTTTTCTGATACTCGTAGCCCACAATGACCATATCTATACAGTAAACTTTAAAAAAATAAATACTCTACCATCATCTCTGAAGTAATATATCTGAACCTTTTAACTAATTAAAAGTTATGTACCCCGGTAAACTAGGACACAGTTAGATTTATACCTAATATATAATTTAAAGCTGAACTTCGGAGTCGATTAATACGGTTACAGTCAGAAAACATAATATAAATACTTTTATTTAGAAAATATAAATTAGAAGTTCTTAACAAAAAAGTACTTGTTTCGCCATAAATAATGCAACTAATTACTGGAGCTAGATAGTAGCCGCGAAGCATTAGAATAGCAACATAAGAAGCAAAAAATAACAAATCATTTAGGTTTTATAATTAATTAATGAGACCCTATATATTCTATTTCATTTAGTGCTTATAACCACTACGCAAATTAAAAAAACAAATCGTGAATACAAGGTCAAATACGGTATTACATGTAACAGGGAAGTACATTTATAAATAATTATTACCTATGATTCCAAGAAATCAGTATATATTTAAATTTGCAAGTACAATAAACATCAAACACATTTGCAAGTATAACATGTTTATATATGTAAGTGCAGAGCACTTAAATTTTATTTAAGTATGATCTAATTTTATGACCAAATCGCTTAACTGTAAAGTTGATAGCTTCCAATGAAGATATAGCATTGTTTGATGTTTAGATACGATCACAATAACTTAAACAGACATAGAACATAACGTAAGATGTAAATATTTTCTAATTTGTATCTGAGATAATCAAATTATATAACGTTATGGTGATTTTATGTATTGTTCACGAAACATAACTTTATTCTACATAGATTAATTTATTAACTAAAGCTTTTTAGTCTTTTTAATTATATTTCATATCTTAGTGGTAATTTATTTGGATTTGGTGTAACAACTTCAATACAACTGTGTATCCCCCCCCCCCTTTATCTTTACAAAAGACAAAATATGTTTTAATCTTAATTCAGCACACTTATTCACTCTGATCATCATGTGAATTACAGATCCACCAATGATCTGGGAGGGTAGGACTATAGCTTCCTGCCTACTGGAACTTAGACTCTAATGGTGGTTATAGAGAAGTGTGCCATTGAATCTAAGTGACATCCATATGAAGGTAACGAATCATGTAACAGAAGATGGCCAGAAGCACCAAGATCTTTGGAGTTGCTTGGTTTCTGGAGAGTGACACTCAATTGTGAACAGATGGATTTAATCAGAAACATTAAATAAAGATCGAAGATCATATAAAAGTTTATAAAATAAGATTAATCAAAACGAATATTTAATATCCGACAATTCACTCTGAGTTGAAAATACAATCCAAGGAAGTAATATATTTTTACTGCAATAATTAAAAGTTTAAATCTTTTTAGGTTCTCGAAATCTAATTAAAATAAACTCGTGAATAATATTTTGAATTTGTATATCACCGATTTAGAAAACGAGTGGTAAGCAGACATTGTTAACATGCAAGCCTATAAAAATTACAACAACGGATAAAAATACATGTTTTTACTACTTATATCTTCTGAAAATACACCTGGTTTAATAAAGTTAAAAAGAAGGGAATGGCCGAAAGCGACGTTTTAATGAACGATCACTTGAAAAGATACAGTTTGATGAAGGAATTTTATACCCTAAAGGTTAAGGAAATATTTGAGAAAGAACGTATTGAATACTTTTCCCCTTCTCTGACGGAACCAAAACACCATCATTATATAAAGATTTAACAGAATTCCTACGAATGTAGACTGAAGCGGTTATATATTTCATAAATGAGAACAAACGTGATTCTCCAGTCTGTGAAGGGGTTAGCACAGGCAAGGATTACCTCCTGTATGCCACATTGTATCGCTGGCGCTGTTCTTACGAAATAAGATGATTGTATGTTTGGCCCCCAAAATAACCTCTCGAACATTTCTACAAAACCTAAGATAAGTTACACACGAAAACTTTAATGAGTTGGAATTGACGCTGTAGAAATCCAGAGTTGAAACTACCATTGGCACAAGACATTATAGGGGTGGTGGCAGCAGGCTGTGGGTTGGTAAAAAAAAATCCCGTTTAAGTTTTTGAAATTTATACGGTCTATGATCTGCATGGTTGGATGAGTCTTGGATAAACATCATTTTTAGACCAGCGTAATCTGGCGAGTCCAAGAATTGTCGAGGCAACATGAATGTTGTCTAAAATTGATTATGTATCCTCTCCATCGATGGAATAACGTGCACTGTTGAACAACGCCATGATATCATTGTTATCTTGGGCATTGTCGGGGTAATCGGTATTTTCGTTCTGTAAATGTTCCCCCTCAATTTCCAAGAATGTCTCACATGAAAGACAAAACCTAGACTTGTACTACACTTGATTGTCTACCTTTTGGTTGATCAGGGATCTTAGCCAAATATAAGAAATACCAAACTTCTCTTTTGCCTGATCCACCAACACAGGCACACCATGTCAAATGTGTGTCCACGTGCGACGGTCGTAATACTAAACATTAGGTCGATCTCTATTATACAGTTGTATCGTCGATATTTGTCCTCGAAGATCTACAATGTGACCGTCTTGATCTATAAGGGTAAAGTTGAATATGTGTCAACCGATTATTATGACATTGAAGATACACAGGTGCTGCGGGCATAGATGAATATCAAATCACCCGGTTCGACTGTTGGTGGAAACCCAATGAGTATATAATTATGAACTGCTACACCTCTCGAACCTACGCCTATCGTTTTAGACCTGCTCTTTTAACTACCTCTGATGGTGTCACAGGTTAAAATTGATCTGAGTCGTTGAGGTAATTCTGACTATGCCAGGCGCAGTATGATATCCAGTCCCTATTAAGTCCTGTAAGCAAAAAGTGATTAATTTAGAGAATATCTTTAGGCCAACCAAGAACTGTTGACAACAACGACTGTCCAATGATCAAAGATTCAATTGCGATGAGAGAATCAAGTGTGGGCTCATGCTGAAGTATAGAAATTTTAGAGTCTTTACCAGTCAACAACGAGATTGTTCGACGTCCTCGTCATTGCTTGAGGTAATATCATAGGAAGTTCTACCTCACCGCAAGTTATTTCACGATTTAGTGAAATACCAGATAGTTATTTAAGTCAAGACCACGAGACGGATGTGATCGGATATTAGGCCAACTGTAATGAACTCACAGCAACGTCAATGCGATCTCGACTGTGATTCCGCAGAGGAAACAGGTGTAGAAAATGTCACATTGAATTCTGATTTCATTGATGAGATGGTGATATCCAAGTAAGGCTCTGGGTTGTATTTAGAACAACCCGTTGTATCGCAGCATAGACTTCCGCAAAGTCACCTCAGTACGCATCATCGATGTTGTACGAATGAAGTGCGTCGCATGCATAATTGATATTTTTAACAAGTTCAAGTTTTTTTTTTTCTATCCATAATGTAATTGGTTAGCAATTGCTGACGAATCGATGCGGCCTCGTTAATGACTTCTGGTGTGTTGGTGCCCGCACGAACGGATCCCACAGCTGTTTCCAATCAGTCCGTGAGGTCGTTAGGGTCACAGTCTATCAAGGCTCTTTCCTTCCTTTGGTTGTTGCTGTGTTTCAAGCCACCTCTTATACTTTTTAATTTCTTTCGATTTGCGAAATTGGAGTTTTTCCAGTTTTTGTTTTCGTGATACACGTTTGGTTGGTGTGCATGTGAATGTTCTTGTTCCTCATATACACGTGCTTGTTTCTCCAGAGCCTCAACAATTTATTCTGGCCTTTCTCGTGGAAACGCAGCTAATTCTTCGCTTTGTTTCTGTTTATGCTCTTGTTGTCTTAGAAATTCTTCTTTCTGTTGTCTTAAACGTATTTTTGTTGTTGTCTTAAAACTTCTTCTTCTTGCTTTGGTTGAAGTACGTACAGTGTCATATTTTCTCTTCATAAAGTTGCATCTTCTTCAGTTATTCCATCTATAAATGCATTACTAGTTTGCATATAATGATTCCACCGAACAGCGGTAGCTCGTTTGTTGCCAGTAAACTCATTGAATACCATTTTAGGCCAATCAGTGTTCACATCTATTTATCATGTGTCTCTGATGGTAACTTTACCATGTAGTCTTTCCAGTTGTCAGGTAAGCGAAGAGCGACACGTTTAGGATTCGTAAAGATCGCCTAGCGAGCTGTTTCGTAAAGGTATTCTGTATCCACGGTGTTGTAATGTTAAATCCATCCTTGTTACCTCTTAGCGGTATCACTAAATGCGCATTAAAGACAATAACTGCTTTAACCCCAGAGAGGCCAGAGCGTTGCAACACCGACGTGATTCCAGTAGTCATATTTGAAAGGTGTTGTCGATGGTCTTTGTCTGCTTTGTATGAGTGGGGAATAATTGACATGTGATTTTCAAATTTAAATGATGCAATACGACGACGGTTTGGTTTTTTTTCATCCCGACAACGTTTTTGTTATTCATTCTCCCGACGACAAATGTGTTCATTCTCAAACACGCCTAATAATGCAAGTATTTCATCTTTTCTTGTAACTCTTTGTATTTATATATTATGCTTACGTGCAAGTTGTTTAGGTTGTTGAACTGTTGTTATATTAGCAACGTTTGATATATCAACACTCGTTGTTGTATTAGCAACGGATCATGGATTATCTGCGACAGCAGGTTGATAGAGTGCAATTATAGGTCTCAATAATTCAAGTATGTCAGTTTTTCTCATACGACTTAGTATTTTATTCCACGCTGTTGTGCAATTTCTTTAAGCTGTTCTGCAATTAATCTTAGGTGATGTACAGTTGGCGTGCTTATATAATGGGAAAGCTTTCTCTGGTTTGAAAGTCCGTTTAAAACTTCTTTTAATTTTTGTACTATGCCAAGATAAAAAAAAGTACAATCGCTTCAATCATAGCTATTATTTCGTTAATTTCGTTGTCTGTTTTCTCACCGGTGTTTTATCTACGGCGTCAAGTGTTTGTGTAATCACAGTTATTGGCGCAGTCACAGGGATTTATGTCAGTCTTTGTCTACGCACGCTGTAATAACAGATCCACATGGCCAGGAAAGTCTATTATATGCTTTGACTCCGATGAAGCATTTAAGACATTCGTCTAGCACGTGTGCCAGATTATAACACCAGCAAATGTGTTTTACAATATTCATAATGACATGTTCTGCCGCATACTTTACGTTTCCCAAGGCAGGTATGAACCTTTCCATTTGTTTGGTCTTAATGATATTGGAATTGTTATATATTTGTAAACATTTATCTAACTGGGTCAAAACACAGCAATGTTACTTTATTGGATCTTATTCCATATGGAGTAGGTATAAGTATTACTTCGCTGGACTCATAAATGGATTCACAAACTTTCCTCATTTGGTTGAACAGGGATACCCGTCGCTGCTCAGTTATCTCATCCTCCACATCAAACGGTACACTAATATTGAACCTAGGCGGATATAAAACTTTACAGAGTCCATTGCCCGATTTTATGGTAATTCAAAATTTTAAAATAGGCTTTCTCAATTAAACAGTCTTGTTCTTTTGGGGATCATCACAAAAATATATTGCAAGCGTAGATATGAATTCATCTGCAATTTATATCCAATAACATCACATGTCTTGTAGCGTTGATAAATTTCATCAATAGGTTTTACTTCATTACTTTTAGATACAGCTTCTGAAGACTATTTCAGGTGTTTGCGCAGCTCCGCTTTGTCGTTGTTGTACCACATTTCATATATAAACTGTAAATTGGCGAGTTTTAAATTCCATTGTTATATTAATACAAAACAACATTTGATTAACTGATTTGCTCATGGATATCTTTATTACTGCTAGAATATTCGTCAGATGATTCACGCGTGTAACTCGCTTCAGGTGTTGTTTCAGACGATTCAGCTGTAGCAGTTAATTTAATCAACGTCATAGACTTCATTTCCTCTTGCACAATATTATATGAATTTTTATCTTATTCTGCTCATAAGCTTGACAAAACATGCATCAGTGCTGTTCTGAAATAACACCGTGTAACAATTTTTTTAGTTCCTGGGTAGTAAGTGTTATTTCCTAATTGCTTATGCCTCAAAAGTATAGGAAATGGCTATTATTCCCCAAAACTTTGCTTTTGTGACCAGGACAGTGATATTTTGAAATTTACCTATTTTCCAGAACATTCCAGATAGATTCAGTGCTGAGTAAACTTGGAGTAACTTCTAGAACTGTCTATAACTTTCCATTAACATAAATAGTAATATAAATACAGGGGCCTTAAGCCCACCAGTTCAGTTTAGTTCCAGCTGCCTAAGTGGATACGTATCTGTATTTTTCTGAGATGGCATCAAGAGGCTGCAAGCATCCTGCAGACGCATTTTGCTATGTCTGCGGCCAATTTATCAAGACAAGAGCGAAAACGTAATCCGTGGAAGCATCTGCTAAGATGTGTAAGGCCTACAAGGCATATTTCGGCAGGCCTATCTGGGATCAAGACAAACCCTGGGCACCTCATTTCACCTGCGAGCACTGCAAAATACTCAGAAAGGTAAGATGGACAATTGTTCCTCGGAATTTTCTGTTATAAAATTTGTTAACATTTTTAAAATTGTAAAAGATTTTAATTCTAAAATGTTTTACAATTTTCAATGTTATTAAAAAAATATATCATATATGAAAAATGTTGCGAGAATATCTTACACATTAGTCATGGCTGAAATAAATGTATTTCTGTAGGATGGTACAGAGGGGAAAAGAGAGCCATGAAGTTCGCTATCCCAATAATTTGGCGGGAACCCACTGACCACTGAAGCACATGCTACTTCTGCTACGTCGGACTGGCAAGAACGCACTGCTATCACGTATCCGGACCTTCCTTCATCGATCGCCCCGGTGCCACACTGCCCTAACCAAAAAGACCTCAACGACTTGATCAGAGATCTTGGTCTCACCAAGTCCAATGCCGAGCTTTTGACGTCTAGGCTCATGCAGTGGAACGTGTTGGATGAAAGTGTGCAAGTCGGAGATCAGAGGAAGCGTCACCAAGCTTCTTCCAGCTTCTTCACCCGTCAAGATGGGCTCTGCCTCTGCCACAATGTGACCATTCTGTTCGAGGCAATCGGAATCGATTGTAACCAGAATGAATAGCGCCTCATCGTTGACAGCTCATCCAGGAGCCTCAAAGCCGTGCTGCTCCATAATTGGAACAAGTACCCGTCTCTTCCCCTGGCTCATTCGGTGAACCTCAAAGAGGATTACAACAGCATCAAGACCTTGCTGGACGCCTTGAAATATGATGAGTACGGCTGGGAGGTCATCATGGGTCTCCAAGGCGGTTTTACCAAGATTCCCAGCTATCTTTGCCTTTGGGACAGCAGGGACACCAAGGCGCACTAAAACAGGCGGGACAGGCCACAGCGGATCGAGTTCTCTGTGGGGAGGAACAATGTCAAGTGGGAGTCACTGGTGGACCCCCGGATGGTACTGATGCCACCACTGCATATCAAATTGAGCCTTATGAAACAATTTGTCAGAGCTCAAGATAAGAAGTCAGCACCCTTCAAGTACCTTCAAGACTTCTTCTCTAATCTGTCTGAGACAAAGGTTAAAGCCGGTCTCTTCGTCGAACCACAGATAAAGAAGATCCTGGAGTGCAATGAATTACCCAAGAAGCTCACTAGAAAGGAGAAAGCGGCTTGCAACAGCTTTGTCGCAGTGGTTCGGGGCTTCCTGGGCAATCACAAGACCGAACACTATGTTGAGCTGGTTGAGACTCTGGTGAAGAACTACGGCACAATGGGCTGCAGGATGTCCCTCAAAGTCCATATCCTTGATGCTCATCTTGATAAATTCAAGGAGAATATGGGAGCATACTCAGAGGACCAAGACGAGCGCTTCCACCAGGATATACTGGATTTTGAATGCCGCTACCAAGGATAGTATAAGGAGAACATGATGGGAGACTACATTTGGGGTCTGATTCATGAAAGTGATTTACAGTATAATCGTAAATCTCGAAAAACTGCTCGCTTCTAAATCTTTTGTGGTCAATTTTGTATTACTTTGGTATAAATACATGTTAAGTTTGATTCATATATTGTTTTTTTTCTGACTTTATGTGAACGAAAAGACATAAATTCGCCCGTTTTCTCATTGGAAATAGGTAAATTTCAAACTATCACTGTCCTGGTCACAAACGCAAAGTTTGTGGGGAATAATAACCATTTTCTACACTGTTTAGGCATAAACAATTACGAAATAACACTTACTACCCATGAACAAAAATTGTGTTACATAGTGTAATTAAGTAAATCAAAATATCACTATGATCCCACCGTGTCTCCGAAAACGCATGAAACATATTTTGTTCCTTTTTCATAAATCTGTATAATGCATTCAAATGAAACAGTGCTTTAAGTTTTTTCTGCCAGAGTTATATTCCCCAGATGTTTGGTAGAGACCTATATAATGTCTTTCAAAATATTATGTTATCGATTTGAGAAGTTTGCACCATTATATATATACATACTTATCTGTGTGTATACTATATATATATATATATATATAGTTACGGGGTAGCGTTGGCCGTTAAACTTCCGGTGACCACTCAATGACTCACTGTGGCTGATAAACTCTCATTAGAATAAAGGCCCAGTTAAACTTAGACCTTAACTCCAAGAGGTCTCTGATTCTCCAATGAAGTGGGGGAACCCTTACAATAAGAATGGGACTAGTGATGAAATGCAGATTCAGATTTAAGCTTCAGGTGGTTTATTAAGTTACAGACTTGTATGGCATTAAAATTTTAAGACTCAAATATAATAACTCATGGATTCTGTATCACAGTGGTAGTGTGCAGCTGGACAAACATAAGCAATTTAAGTAACAGTTTTTAGGATAGAAGTTGATATTAACATTTATCAATGTCAAAGTATAGTGTTCAGATGTTATTTCAGAATTATTTTTACTTATAGACTTTGAAGCATTGGCTAACTTTTCATTAAATTCATATAGAGTAATTTCAAACAGAGCCTTGAGAAACACTCAATGGCTGTAACAAACTAACTAACAGCATATGCACAAAGCCTTGAGAAACACTCAACAGCTTTACAATGTAACAAATGGCTACTGGAAAGAGCTTTGAGAAACACTCATTTGCTCTGTATTCAAACATTCACTTATTATTATTATTATTATTATTATTATTAATATTATTATTATTATTCATACTATTTCTATTGAAGTGTACATAAACATCATTATCTGAACAGGGTCCGCAAGAAACACTTGACTTGACCTCACAGGATCATGAAATACTGTCTGAATACTATTTACTGATAGGCAGATATTTATGCTGAGGTTGCTGATTTAAAACATAACAATGAATGAATAAATGTCCATAAAAATTTTAGTACACAGATGTAGATTTCACAACTTGGCTTTAGAGTTATCCAAAATTCACTATAAAAGAAACATTATTTTCTTTGCATTTATTTGTGTAGATGTTGAGAAATAACTATGAATTCTGAATCGCGGGAAAATAGCAAACAAAAGAGTTACCTTTCTTTGCACACTTCCTTATATGGTATTCGTAGTAAAAGTAGTAAATGACTTTCTCACACTCAGTCTAAACGTAAGGAGCTCTTAATGTGACCCTCGGAAACCTATGGAATCCTGTTAGGGCCAATCGCTCCATCGCTCCATCGTGTAGTATTTCACCGGGCGATGGAGCGATGAAGCGATGCGATGGAGCGATGGAGCGATGCGATGGAGCGATGAAGCGATGCGATGGAGCGATGGAGCGATACGATGGAGCGATGAAGCGATGCGATGGAGCGATGGTGCGATGCGATGGAGCGATGGTAATTTCATCGCTCCATCGCATCGCTTCATCGCCCCATCGCATCATCGCGGCATGCACACGGGATGAGAATAAACCACAAATTATGCGTCACTAGATTAACCGGAATATATATATTTACCGGAATAAATACAGGAATAAAAGTAATTACGGGAATATTATGTAATTAAAACTTAAACGGAGAGTGTATCTCTTTTCAAACAGATCTTGGCTTACTTGTGTTAATGCAATGTAACCATTTTGTTTTGTGAACACTTCGGGTTTACTTTTAATTTTCATATTTTTGTTAATGCAACGTGTGATTTTCCCAAAGAAGTCATCTTTCCCATAAATTGCACTAAATGTCAGATTTTTAAGCAAGTCGTTAAACTGTACCTACTGCAACCAATATGTAATTTAAATTAAATATTGACTGCAAATACTTGAGTTGCAAGCACTACCCAATTTCGCTTAAAAATGCATAAAATTTAAATCTTACATCTTCGTTTTATTATGGTATTACACAATTATTCCGGTAATTATTTTTCTTCCGGTATTTATTCCAGTAAATACCTTTATTCCGGTATTAATACTGGGAGGTACCTTTATTACGGTTCATCTTGTCATCCCACATCACGCGACTTTTAGCTACTTTACAAAAAGGCGACCCTTAATGAATGGATAAGAAGCTTGATCAATAATAGCTATTCATACACGCAAATAATAATGACTGTAAAGCTGAAAAGAATGTCGTTCTGAGGTAAATATACCTCTTCAATCTTGTTATGAATTAATAAACGTTTGATAGCGATTAAAGGCTTACTTGTAAATTAAAGATGCTCACACATGATTTTTCTATAGACATTGTAATATTTTTTGTGGGGTTTATTAAATATTAAAGCTCTTGATTATCAGTAAAATTTCTCTTCGTGACCATAAATGGAGACTGCAATAATTTTATATTAAACAGATGATTAGCTTACATTTTTTCCGGGGTTTTATATTCCTAAACATAATGGGGAGGGGGGTAACATTTCAAGACGAGAGGGCAAACATCTATTTAGTGACATATAAATGGGTTCTTAATTCACCAACTTTTTTTCCCAGCTCGCATAAATAGTGACCGTTTGCCGTATGGCGTCTGTGCATCCGTCCACACTTTTGTTTTCGCAGGATAACTCAGTTTTAAGTAATGTACAGTTATAAAACTTGGTGGATAAGTTCCTCTTTAAGTAATACAGACTCTTATTGATATTTGGTATACTTGGGTACAGAAGTCAGAAGTCAACCGGGCCTTGAAGGTGGATGGAGGGGTACTCGAGATGACGATACTTACTTTCCTTTCCTAATTTTGCAACTATTTTTCTATGTGTTTATGTAATGAGTCGAGTCCGCTGAGGTTATGAGTATCAACTACACTTTTTAAGTTATCGCCATTTCAAGCGGCACCTGCCGCGTCTTGGATTAAGAAGAAGAGGAAACTTCAACGCATATAATGTCCAACGAGCACTTCGGGTAGTCCTGTCTATATTAGAATTCACCTTGTAGAAAGGTATCTCAGTACTTTTTAAAATCTATGTATCATTTAAAGCTAATGCACTATAAAGTAGTTGAGCAGCAAGGGGGGGGGGATGGGCAGAACCCCCCCAAAAATGGGGATCTAAATTTTAGGGAGCCCCTCATTAAGGCCCCGTTTTGCAAAGTGGGTGCTTAAAAAATGTTGTTTTAGCCAAGTCGTGTTGGCTCATTAAACTATCCAACGGCCAATGAGAGTACACTACCGATTTTTTTTTTTTTTGGATTGGGTGGGGGAGGCCACCCAAAAAAATGGCGGTCGACAAATTTTTGTGACCTAAAAAAATAGCAAAAGGAAGTGCCCGCGACCAGGTTTAATGATGTTGGATATCTGTTAAATATTAGGTAATTCTTATATTTTTCTTTTTCCATTGCAATTGTTTGATCGCTAAGTGCGAAAGAGGCTTCGTGGTTTGTTAATTTGTAATCAAGCACAAAATGCTCCATTATACGTTGAGCAACACAATTTAGCGAGCCTGTTTTCATCGGAGCAAGAGTATCTATGTCTGTTTCATTTAAACGATAAATTACGTAAACAACAGCGGACACTGGATATGCGTTATTGTAATACGGCTTGTAGATTCCGATGAAAATACCTGTTTTAGAATTTCTAATTATCGTGACGACATTATTATGTCGACGTGGTTCTTTGACAGGGTCTAGTTTATCACGAATAATCCAAGTCGGACCATCTTCGCTAATATGTTCGACAATAACTTTTATTCTGAATATGTTGTTGTTGTTTTAGGGTTTAACGCCATTTTTCAGCACAAGATAGGCTATACATGGCGGCCAGTATAAATGGTGGAGGAAGAACCCGGGAATACCCCAGAAAGAACCACAGACCCACAGACCCACAAGAGGCTACTGGCAAGCTTTCTCACGTACCCACATTGACCGAACCCGAGACTCGAACCCACGCAGATAGAGGTGAGACGGCAGTGATCCGTAACGGTGAGCGCTTTAGACCACTCGGCCACTAGGGGCCTCTTCTGAATATGTACTTGCTGTCATGAACAAGATTATTTATAATAGTAGCCGCTCGTTTGTCATTCATTGTGGAATCAATAAATATTCCATCGCCATCTATCTTAAATGTTGAAAAAACATCGTTGATAAATCCGTTCTTCGCCATTTTGATAAAATCATGCAACTGTAGTTGGAACGGTGGCTGTTTCTTATCGTTGGTTAATCTGTCAAAGTCGAACTTGGTGATGTACTCTGGTTCTATAGCCGATAATCTTTTTCGTTCTCGTTCAAACAAATTATCTCTACTCTTTTCTGGTTCGATTTTTGTAATCTCTCAATTTCACTCTTGGTTAATAAGGATTTTATCTCGTTCAGTAATTTTTCTTGTGCGATTTATGACCTTGGGAAAGCTGGTTTTATTACACTAAAATACTCTTCTTGCATTTGTTTTGCAATAGTAGATTTAGTCATCTACACAATTAGGAAAAGTATTATCTTCAGTTGGACTTTATCCAATAATATAATATGCATTAGGCAAAAAATAGTTGTCGCTGGCTCATGATCGGATCAGTAAGTCCATGTGGAAAAAATTGTCGTGGAGAATACTATGGATATCACATGGCCAGTGTTCGCCGTGGCAGTACTGGACCACAACCATGTCTGAATTGTGGGGTTAGGGTTAAGGGAAAGAACCAGTTATGTGTGTCTTGCGAAAATATTGTGCGCTTAAACGATATTACGAGAAACAAAATGCTTCTGAAGACATCAGAATAAACTACGCACAGGATTATCTCGAGAAGTATTTCTCTGCTGAAAAAAAAAAATGTATCTTAGAAGAAGAGAAATTTATATAAATGGAACAAACTGAGACAGAGATTTGTCTTGATGAATTAAGATGTCATCCGATCTATGATAAATATGAAGTTAGCAGAACCGGAGTTGTAAGACATTGTCGTATTAAAAAAACAATCGGTAAAGTCATCAATACAGGAGTAGTGAGTCGAGGCGTTATAGCGACAATTGGACATCCATGTTAAAAAAAAAGGGTCCCCGCACTATAGCGAGAAGGGGAATTTAACATGGGGAATTTTAACATTGGTGGGCCTATAGAGCGACAAAGGATTGGGCCTGTTATCGATAAGGGGAATTTAACGGGGGGGGGGGACGTCACGGTACTGGACACTGGGGAAACAATGGCAACAATGTTGCAAGTGGCTGACCTCAATCGGACGGAACAGTGTGGCAAGGGGTTACGCGTTATTCTCACCCATGCCACAGAGAAATCTAGCTGTTTTGCTAACCTTACTTTTCTTATCTCAATCTAGTCATCTCAGAAAAGTCGTCTCAGTCAAAGTGTCCAAGCGCTCAGAACTACTTTTAAAAAAAGAAACCCTTGTTGTCTTCTGCTGTGCCTGACGTTGTTGTTCTAAAATTAAACAACAACAACAAGAACGAATATATAACAAAAACATAGTAACTTAAGGTCAATCCATCTTTGAGAACACACCATACCAAAACATTTCGAGAGAGACAAAAAGACACACACGCACACGATGAAGAGCTTTTCATATTACGCTAGTTTGTTCCACACAGCATGGTTAGTTTTATCCTATATGCAGGCCTAGCTCAGTATATTTTCATGTCAGAGCCATTAAATGTAGCTAAAGCTACCTAACTAGTTTTAAATACTTCGTGTGAAACAAATTAAATACTGTTAGATTCATTTAATGACGCTGACCTGAAAATTGACTGTGATACATATATGATAAAATTCTCAATGCCGTGTGAAATAAACTATGACAGAAAACACTGATCTATGCACATAGTCTATAGACCTATACACTTCATGTCCTCCCAACTATCTTAACAACTACAGAAAACTTAGTAACAGCCAGAAATGTGTTATGTCAAACATGCTTTATTCTAATTTTGTTAAGCATCTCCATTGTGCCCCAGTTGAATCAAAAATATACGTACAATTTTTAATGACAAATAATGCACTTACCAGCCTGAAGGAATCATTTATCCGTCTACACATTAATCTATAAGCAAATTTCACTGTAGCACTTGCCATATTTTAAGACAGAAAAATACATTTTCAAAGATTCCGTGAACTTGAAAGTTTAGCACATGGTTATCCGCTTGGGTCCGTATTTGGAGGGTTTTTATACACGGGGGTAATTTTACAATCAATATTAATTACAACACAAGTATTTCACAAACATTTCACCTGCTCCAAAGAAAAGAAGACTTATATGAGATAGTGACACAGATCTTTTTTTATCCCATGAATAATCAAATGCAACATGTTACTCTTCGTTACAGCTTGTACTAAGTATAAGTAAAGTACAGCTGAGTACCCAGTATCGTTTCATTATTTACAATATAACTTTTCAAAATGGGAACTGATGAAAATGAAACAGTTTCTTGTAATAAATATTAATTATTTATTGTTAATTTCATATAACATCCATATATTAAATGTGATAATACCTCATTACTATGCGACGTTTTTTATGTTGTTATTTTTCTTTGCTCACGCGTATAAACTGTGTACTTTGGATGCAACGGTCACACCACAGCCCTCATTAACATATTTGCATTCATGAGCCGCATGTAAACATTTGGACGTGAACTATATTACACTAGTGAAGAGTTCTTTTTAATTTAAAGGAAACTATTGGGTGAGAAAAATAATCTACGTTGGAGTTTGCACCGAGACAAGGAAATCCCAGTCGCGGGGTTACATTATATGTCTCCCCACGAGGCTTGGTGAGACATATAATGTAATCCCGCGACTGGTATTTCCTTGTCTCGGTTCAAACCCCAGCATAGATTATATATCTCAAGGGACAAATAGAGACATAGACATAGAGACGTGGTTAGAGACAGGGTTAGAGACATAGACAGAGACATAGATATATTGCACATACATAGATTTATGAACATAAATCTATCCAATAGAAAAGCGACTAAAAAAATTTTAGGCAAGAGAGAAATTATATCTTGTCGAGGCAATGGTGTGGTCCTGAAAAGGGCCTTTGGCTTCTTCTTCTTCTTCTTCTTCTTCTACCATCTCTTCACTTTCTCTATTATTCCTTTCTTCTTCTTCTTCTTTTCATCTTCTGGTATCCAGTCAGGATGTCCCATGGCTCTGAACTTTTCCTGTACTTTTATCCAATTTTCATTCGTTTTCTCAAAGTCCACATTTTTCTGTCTATTTTCTTTCTCTTTTCTCTCCTTATCCCAGGTACCTTTTATCTTCTTCACCTCCTCTTCCATCACCTTTCTAAGCATTTGTTCTGCTTTATTTAATTGGTCTAATCCCCACTTCACAAAAGACCAATCTGTTAAATTCTCTATTTCTTCTCAAAAGTACCTTGCTTTTGTCACACCATCAAGAGCCGCCTTCAGTTTTCCCACTTTTACATACTCCAACTTAATAAATCCTATCAACTTCTCCACTTCCTCCTCTATGACGTCTTTAATCAGATCTCTGGCCACTTTTGACTCGTCACTTGACTTGTCACGAAGTCTAGGGTAACTGCACACATCCATTCAGCTGCAATCCTTTCTACGACTAACGCTGCATCCATCTTTCAATACCAACCGTCTTTTAAGTCACTCATTAAATTCATGTTTAATTTTGTTGACTGGTCAGCTAGGGTAGCCAGACGTAACTTAGCATTGTTGGATTTAGGTCGAATTCGCCCGTTGGGCATGCGCCACCGGTTAATACCCCCACGGGGGGCTGATTGAGTTTTTCGATGGGGGCTGAATAGTGCCGCGTACCCCAACGCTTTAATGCACACACAGTGTGAGTGGGAATAGACCCACACGCACTCACTCACACAGCTGGTTCGAAATGTCCGGTCGTGGTAAGGCAAGATGGGTGGACGGGAGGAAGACGCTGTACATCCGGGTTCATTTTGGCTCCCATGTTTCCGAAAGTTAAATGTTGTCGTCATGACGTAGTTATGAGTTCTGCAACTATTATTTGTGCTGCTTGCATAGGTAGTATTGATACAGTGGACCAACCTAAGATATTGTACCGGAACACTCCCTCGGCTACTCTGCCCCGAGTCTCGCTATCTCGGGTTTTTTAGGATAGGTCTTGTATTTGGAGTGATACCCCGCTGCATCTGTCTAAGGACTGGCACTCCAGAGTGTGACAGATTTCTACCTCAGCGGGATAACGTCTTATTCCTGGCTTCTTGTGTGTCGTCGACTTGGTCGCAGTCGCCGACTGGGTCGCAGACTTGTTGCAGTTCGCAGGGTCGCCGACTGGTTTGCAGACTTGTCGCAGTCTCGGTTGCAGATTTGGTCGCAGTCGCCGACTGTGTCGCCGACTTGTCGCAGTCTTGGTCGCCGACTTGTCGCAGTCTTGGTCACAGACTTTGTCACAGTCGCTGACTGTGTTGCAGTCTTGGTCGCCGAATGGGTCGAAGACTTGTCGCAGACTCAGTCGCAGTCGTCGATTGGGTCGCAGGGTCACAGACTGGTCTTCCTGTGGTCGCCGACTTGGTCGCAGAGTCATCGACTGGGTCGCCGACCTATTGCAGGGTCGCCGACTGGTCGCAGTCTTGGTCGCAGTCGCCGACGGGGTCTTGTTCTGGTCGGTGACTTGGTCGCAGGGCTGTCGCTGAGTCGCGTTGTTATTCGATCTAGATCGACAGAGAGAGAGATGACAGTGCGAAATGTTGAAAGAAGAGTTATCCTCAGTCAAAAACGTGTATTACTTATGTTATATTGCTTAGCGGATCAGATTTATGGTAATGACTTCACTGGCCACAAGGGGCCTATATGACGGCACCATCAACTACATGATCCGTTAGTAATAGGATAGTATAATAATTAATAATTAAGGTAGGTTGTAATATATGGTCAAAGGCTAAACGGTAGTAATTTTGAACAATGTTGGAGTGATATTACATTTTTCGAACCTTATCTATCTCTCTAAGGAAGAACAGAATTGATTTGTTTGTTAGGTTTGGATTTGGATTGCTCTGATACAATAATTCTGGATTGGAGTATGGCGAACCAATGTTATTAAAGGAACTGACTAGTTTTTCCCTTTGATTTTTGTATTTGGGGCAGGTATTAAAAACATGTTGCAGATCCTCAGTGTTTTATGGCAATAGGGGCAATTGGAACCTCATTCTACATTGGGTTTGATGTATTTTTCCATACTGCCTGCTAGCAGAGTTTTGTCAGTTTTAATCCTGTTTATGTACTCGTTGCTCATGTTTATGGGGTATTTGTGGGGCTTTGGTATTGCTGCACACTGTTTTCTGTACTGAGTACAGTGTGCGATCATAAGGGCATGAATCCCATCCTGTTTGCCATTTTGATGTGATTTTTTGGAGATATCTTGCTGTATATCTCTGGGATGCTGTAGTCAATATGGGTGAGGTTTGGGTCGTTAAGTTGTAATTTTGCTGCCAATTCAGCTTTGTCATTTCCTGGAATGTTATATGGGATGGCACCCACATAAATTCTACAATTTGGTCTTGATGCAGCATATTTTTTAGAAGCAATTTTGTTATTTTTTAGAGATTTTCTTGTCCAGTTGAGTTTCCGGTTTCCAGTGAATTTAAAACGCTAAGCGAATCGCTTATTATTAACGTTTTCTGGAACTTATGATTATCTGCTGTTACGTGACTAAGCTTGTACAAAGTAACAAAGAAAAGAGTGAAGCCAACAAGCTTTGTAAATTTAACAGAATAATTTATTTCCCTAGAAAACAAGGTAAAACTATGAAAAAGGACTTACAGTTTGTGAATCTAATCCAAAAATCAATCCTAGAATTTAAAAATATAACTCCTATCACTAAAAAGTTATAAATGAATCAAAGTTCGAATCCCGACGAAGTCCCAAGATGGAAGGCGATGACGTCTTCTATAATCTCTTTTGTGTTGACGTGTCAGTAGTTTCTCTTTGAATCCAAGAATAAATAATCCGGCTTTAGAATTCCGAATAATTTCCAAATAAATGTCTTTGTCCAAGAATTCTGATGAATACTAAAGTCTTCAAGGAAAATAAATTATTTTAAATAAAATCTCAATTCAAAACTTGTAACAACAGGAAAAACACCTCTGAGTTCTCAAGGAGTGAAATTACGACTGAATTAAATCACTAGAGAACGCTAGCTTTAAACGCAACTTGAGATCAGGTGACGGGCGCATTAAAACCATAGGCCAACTGACACGTACGCCATGGATGGAAACGAATCATACTATAACATTCAATAATAATAAAAAAAAACGTTGTTTACAACAGATCTGACACGCAAGCCAATATGACCTTGATTACGACCAATGATTTTCACTCTGTGTTTACCAAATCTGAATCAAGCTCAGAACCAGGTCAGCTAAAACTACAATGTTGCAATCAGACTTGTTTACTGTGAGAATAAGAAAAACAGTCAGAACTGAACTGAATTTATAAAAAAAATTAAATCCTGTAGACAAAATTAACATTACAGTAACATACAATGCAATCAAATAAAATAAAAAAAATTTAAAACTAGCAAACAAATAATTAAATTAACATATCCGTAACACTGCCAATTTTATTGCTTCTAACATAGCCCAGAATTCTGCTGTGTAAATAGAGCAATTATCTGGGATGCTTGATCCAATTTCTTCATCTGTTTCCGGGATAGTTAAGGCAGCAGCAGTTCTGTGTGGGTTGTTTTGTTTTTGATCCATCTGTGTAAATTTCGACATAGTCTTTGTAAGAGTTGTCAATTATTGTTAAGATTTCGGATCTTATCTCTAGTGGGTGGTCTTGTTTGGAACCAAAGGCTGTTGCTAGAAAGTTTATAATGTTTTTCTTTTTGCATGTCCATGGGGTGCGGTCTGGGTGTTTGATGATTTTTGCCTGAAGTCTATCAATATTTAATTCTTACTTAGTTGATGTATCTTCTTTCCAGAGGGTGGGTTCGGGAAAAGTCTCTTACTAAATGGGATATTGCATCTATTGATGATATCTCTCGTTGGATGGGAGGGATCATGTAGTAGAGACTCTTGCTGCATATCTTAATATCAGTTCTTCTCTTCTCAGTACGAGTGTTTCACCAGTTCGGATCTGCAATTCTTCTTTAGAAGAGTTTGTTAGGGAACCTGTACATATACGCAACGCCTTGGATTGGATTGTGTCCGATTGTTTAAGGAGGGTTTGTTTGGCTGAGGCGTAGATCTGGCACCCATAGTCCAGTTTCGACCTAATTTGGGCCCGGTAGAGCATTAAAAGTGTGTCCTGATCAGCTCCCCATTTCAGACCTTTAATGTTTTTAAGAAGGTTACGGTCGCCACTACATTTCCGGACTAATTCTGTAATGTGGTGGTTCCATGTAAGGTGTTGATCGAAGTGCATACTCAAAAATTTGGCTACTTTCTCAAATTTAATAAGTTCGCCTTGTATGGATATAGTGGGGGGTCTATCATGTATTTGGGTTTAGAGGAGAATAAGACTATTGTTGTTTTCCTGTTTGATAGTTTAAATCCCCATCTATCTGCCCATTTACCAATTTTTGTTAAATTGGTTTGCAAATCAACGATGAGTTGTTGGCTGGATGGGTTACCCGCTTTCCATATGCCACTGTCGTCAGCAAACTGCGATAAGTCAATTTTGCTAAGATCGGCAGCATGTTCTAGTTCGTTGATCATAATGTTGAAAAGGGTTGGGCTTAAATCACTTCCTTGGGGGGTGCCGTTCTCGAGATCATACGTTTGTGAGTATTGGTCCCCTAATCTGCTTCTGATCTGTGGTCTTTTTAGGAAATTATGGAGCCATTTGTGCATACGGCCATTAATCCCGTAATGGTTTAGTTTGGCGATAAGTCCGTCAGTCCAAACTAGGTCCAAGGCTTTCTCTAGGTGAAGAAAAATCGCTATGAGATGTCAATCACATTTTCGTTTAGCATTAAATGCTAGTTTTATGCGTGATTCAAGCCTCAATAGTTGGTCCAATGTGGAACTTTTGCTACGGAAAACACTTTGGTTTTTTGAGATCAGGTTCTAGCTTTCCAGATGATGTTTTATTCTCTTGTTGAGCATAGTCTCCATCACCTTGCATATAGTGTCAGTGAGTGAGATTGGTCTGTATGATGATAGTTCTGTGGGGTCTTTTCCGGCGTTTGGGATTGGGATAACTATAGCTTGTTTCCATTTTGTAGGGATCTGTCCTGTTTTCCATGATTGATTTATCAGATTTAGCAAGATGCCTTCAGTATTTGGAGGGATGTTTTTATATATTTAATATCCTAAATTATTCTCTCCCTTTGAGGTTGATTTATTTGTCCCTAATACCTATTTTCCATTCTTCAATGGAAAAATCAGCATTAAGTGAGGTATATGTGGTATCCAAGTCTGTGAAGAAATGGGGGTATTTATACTCTACGATTCTTTGGTGTGTTTGGAATTGAGCCGAGTGATTATTATTTCTGCTTATTCCTGCAAAATGGTTTGCTCAAAAAATAACACTTGCTGGGATGGAAAATGACTTGCTAGTCAATAGAGCTTTCAGATTGACCTGAGCAGGCTAGTAAAGTATGGAAAAATAAAATTGCCTAAGCGTCAAAATAAAAAATAACACTTTCTAAGTAGGATAAAAATTAAATGATGTGCTCATAAGTAAGTCTCTGATTGTAAAAATAACATTTGTTATAAAAATTTTAATTTAGCAGCTGATAGAACCCTCAGATTAATAAAAAAACAGCAAGCATAACATTCCGTTTTCATTAGTAGTAGTATAAAAGGAGATTGAGCGCTATAAGATACAAAAATTCTGTCATTGATGCAAAAACGATTTTTAAAGCTTGTAAGATAGTTATTAAGTATGGTATGGAAAATATGGAAAATAAAAATGGCCTCCGGCCGTCTATGTTTTATGGGGTGGGACGATTTTTCTTTCTTCGTAGAAGGCTTAAAATGCTGTAAAAAAACAGCTATATTTAAGGAAACAGGTTTTTGGGTATGGAAACGCGCTCATAACCCCTTTTTATACTATTACTGTGGGATTCATGGCAATTTGCACATTATTGGCCCTGGAATGTGCACTTATTACTGTGGCTACAGCCACACGTGTCACATTTTTCCTTTAATTTGCACTTGTTGGCTTGGTGTCCCCATGCTTGGCAATTGCTGCAGAAGGGTAGGGTGGTTTGTTGATGTACTCCTAGAGAGGGTAGGAGTAGCCATCAAAGAAGACCAATAAATGTGGGGGGTTGGGTTGTTGTAATGAATTCTAGCAGATTTGCCGAAGACATGAACCCACGGTTGATCCGCAGTCTGTATGCCTTGGGAGATTTTAGTTACTTGAGTTATCATCTCATGGGTGATCTGTATTGTTCAGGTTGTTATACATATTATGTACGTTCGTAATTAATTATTGAATTTATTCATTTCAAATTCATACATCAATTTCTTATTGGGTTCAGAAGTAATTGTTTGCATGCATTGCCTCAAATGTTACATGACATGTATTATATGAATGAGTTCGGATTTATTTGTTTTGCATGTAATATAACTAATGTATCATAAAGATTGAATGCATTACACTGATACGATTTGTGAGATTTCATTATGTGTCTTAAATGATATGTATCATGTATGTTAAGAACTGATTTCACTATGTCTATGTCAATGGAACGCTAATTGGCAAAATAACACAGTTAGAACAAGGAGTAAAGTCACACAACTCATTTGCGCAATTAAGTTGTGAGATCTTTCAAGTTGCCGTCATGTCAGCATAACCTGGCAGCTTCGGGTACCTTCAAATCACTGCTGGTGACTGGTCAGCGTTGTCGTATTTCTTTTCCCCATCTCTCTCTTTCCGTCCAGCCTATTCGGGTCATCAACCCTAACTTGGTTGCAGACTGCCATCTTTTCCACTGTGCAGTACAGATATGGAGCTATTTTTCCTTCCAAATAATATATAATACGCAACCTAAATATTTGTCAAGTTTTTTCTTTTTGGATCGACTAATATCTTCACACTTTTTATGTCAGATATTGTCTTATCGTGATTCAACGGAACTAAGATAATATGGTCCGTTCGCAACCTGATACAGACACAACACTGTTATCGTAACATCAATGTCTTCTATGGTGATAAGGAAGCCTGCAAAGTGTCGTTGAGATCCGAGTTAAAATTGTCTATGGAATGGACTTCACCACATTTTGCGGCCGAGGGATAGATAGAAGGACATCACAGAAAGACATGTCTCCCAAATTAGTACCAAAGCAGAAACACATTATAGACACAATTAAATATTACCTGTAATATTTTCTCTTTGGCCCACCCGAGTCTTCCCCAATCTCTCCGGCAAATATTACTTTCACAGGTTTAAAGAAACAAAATCCAGTTCTGGAAACTGCCCGTCTTGTGGAATCCAAAATCTTTCGTCGGTGAACAACAATAGTTACAGTCTCCTCTTCGTTATCATGGAAACTGGAACTAACCCATTGTTTAAGAATTTCGGCACAAGTTGGGATTCTTCTGAAATATAACAGGACATTGGGAATCTCCAATGCAAATCGTAAACTACCAGCAGATTGACTTAAAAAGAAAGACTTCCAGGTTGTTCACAGAAAGTGTTTTAAAATTATTTTTCTTGTTTTTATGTTGCTATGAACTGTTTATTTGTCAACATTTCAATTAGGAAATACATTTCTTGCTACTAATATCTTCTTTCATACAATTATACACTGTAACAGGCGATTGTAATAATATGAACTGGAAGCAATTCTTTGCATGGAATGCTACAATTAAATCTTTCACGTGCTAGAATTTATAGGATTTAAAACGTTGTATGTTACACATATTGTCTCTAATTTGTCAATGCATAAATGTAACCAGCAGTCTTGAACTATATTCAACCCAATATTATGGTATCAGTAACCCATTTTTACCTGCACCTCAGATCAGTAAAAGTTTGTAGTTGGGGCATAATTATTGCAATTGGTGAGATATTCTCCGGAACTAAACCTCTTGCCTGTCCGCAACCTGTGCTATTATGCATAGCTCCGGAGAACTCTAAATTGTAATTTACAAGAAGTAGATAAATAGACCAATATCATTATGAAATGTTCTAAGTCAGTTTAAGGTAAATGTTTATGGTATGCCATACTATTTTGGTCCCGGTTTTCTGCATGAATTGGTATGTCATAAATATTAATAGTGAAGAAAGGGCCACAACAAATTATGCCTGTAAGTGATATTGATCATATAAGAAAACGATACACCTTTTCTCATGAACTCTGACGAACTTTCAAGTCTAATTAAAGTTCAATTTTTGGCCCACTCAGAAGTAGGGAAAAACCTTAGCAATAAACTTGCAGTAACATACACGCTATAGGTACGTTTGTTACAATGAACTTTAACCAAAACGTTTCAGTCCACGCCAAACATTGGGATTGCTATGTCTTTCTTCCCGTAACTTGAATCATAGTAGAGACAATAAGTAGAACACTAAGGAACAGCGAAATGTAACGTCTGTCACGATGTGGTCTCATCCTTTCTGTGATAAAATTAAGTTAATACTTTTTTATGAAGTAATATTTGACAAAGATTTAAGTGCATTTTTATTTTGCATCAAAGAGTACTGTCATGAAATGCACTGTACTAAGAAAATACCCAAGACTGGCTTGAATAGCTGCCTGTAAATTTCTTTCATCATGGTCAAGCTGGGGATCTGTAAATGCATCCTCTCTTATTGCAACGAGATTTGGATGTGTAGAATCCTGGTCTAGATGGGGCCCTGTAAAATCATCAGCTGTTATTGCAAGAGGGTCTGTAATTGTAACCCCTTGGTATAACTGATGACCAGTCACTGCATCTGATATTAGTGCAACAGAGTCTGAAGGCATGTCGTTCGGGTCATCTGCGCTAGCAACATTTTGGTCAATATGATGCTCATTCAATGTACTAAGGTCTGGTGTAGATGTCATTTGCATAATTCTTTGTCTCTGAAAAGCACAAGTAGGTAGTTGGTCAAGTTAGTTTTAATTAATTTACAGTCTCAGGAAGAAAATTAACAGTGGATTTTATACATTTGACAATAGAGCTATCAGCAAGTAACAGGTTGCTATTAGAAGAACTTCATGTCATAGAACAAAATTCTTAACTGGTTACTGAAGCAGTCAAAACGTTACGTAATAGACCGATTATTCGTAAGGTATTACAGTTTATACTTATTTAATGAAACATCTACTTTTCTCTCTCCTGCGAAGTTCGCTGTGTATATTACAACACATGGTCCTTTTGCCTTGATACAATTTATTTAGCAACCATCAATTGGTCATTAGTCCGAGGAACAGGTTGGTATGGTAATGCAAAATTGAATGTGTACTAACAAGAGATCGAAAATGCACAAAATTCAATAAACACTACCAATGAGAACAACAAGGCTAATGAATTAAGGTTTATTATGCATTAGGTATGTCATAATATTTTATAAACCATATGTAAATCAGCCGAGATTTGACATTGCATTAAGGTTGTCATGCACATAAATTCAAGAAACAATGTCAATGAAGAATTTTGAGATACACTAGAATACAAAGCAAACCATTTGTGTAGGCATTATCTGCGGGTAAGAACGTTACAGGAATAAGAATTCATTTTCCAATATATTCGATATTATACGTTAGGACAATAGCTTATAACGAGAAAAAATTTTTGTAAGGCGAGTTTAGACGCTTACAAGTTGTCTGTATATATTGTCTTACATGTAGTTTGTATCAACATTTATAAAAGCGTAGTACATGTTTATTTTGCTGAGTCAAATGTATGTATACAGTATCTCCTGGTTAAGCTAGTAATCTGACAGAAGCATATTCGAGTGTCCAGTTAATACAAAATGACCGAGTAAACAACCGTACGTTAAAATAGTCATAAACTTTCAGGAAGATAAGATAAAATTCTTCATAATATGAAATTACAAATGTGGTTTACTTGACTTAAATTAAATATAACATAACATAATTGTACATCTGATCCATTTGCGGATACAAAAAACGGAGAGTATAGAATTCAATATTTAAAAAATCTACTCTGTTTGATTGCCCCACTTGTCTATATTTGGACGCAATTGAAAGTGTAGCATCTTGGGTAGGCCACATAAAAATCTCGTAATATGAACTGACTAAATAATAAAGTCAATGAATGTAAAGGTGTAAAATTATAGAGTTTGAATCATGTTTAGTTTTGCTGTTTATTTCTTAAGTTCAGAAGTGGATGAATCATGTTGGTGACACACATTACCAAGTATGAACTGTAAAAATTGCTTCTCCAAAGTTGTAGTTAGTAAATACTAACCAGTTCTACGAGGCGACGACGACGTGGACGCTGGTTGAATACGATAGTAGGTGTTCCAGTATCAGTAAGATCGTCTGTGCCAGTGGAATTAACTACATGTTCTGTACTCGAGGCATCCGCATGTTCTTCTTTCTGGTTTAAACATGTATTCATAAAAAAACATTTATATAATTCAACATTCAATACACAACATTATTCGATGTTACTGAGTAAAATTAAAGTATTATGGAGATTAGCCACAATCTCATGTATCATGTAGGATACACTGCTCATGCAATTAGTACTAAGAAAAGAGGTGACTGCAGTAATGCATTCTTGATATCTCATGTTGTTAAATTATTACAAAGGCCAATTATATACAATATTATGACTGTTATTTTGTTATATTCCATGAGTTAAAAACATTTTACTTCAAGATCACAATATTATAGGTAGGCCATGTGTTGTACCCAAATCAGACTGGTAACTTTTTATCAGTATCTAAAGTACAAGAGCCATGTTACACACCAAATCACCTCAACCACACTAATTTCATTTTGCATACAGCAGTGACCTTAAAGATAACTTGGTTCAAGATCTTGAATGTGACTGTAATATTGTTTTGTGGACGCCTGCTCTGTGATCAAATATAGCTTTTGATATATATCATGGACTTCATTGATAAGGTCTTGATCTTAAAATATTACACATAATGTTTATAGTTTATAGTCATCCTGGTAACTGAATGCCAAAGGAATACATTTTAATCAAGTTTGTACGAGTGAACTGCACGTTTAATGTAACCATGGAAATAATTTTTTTTTCAAATGTCTAATTCAATCTGTTAATTACTTCATGTTATGCAATAAATGTTATTTAACGACACTTGTAACAATGTGGTATTTTGTAGTAGATGCATATATTCAATGCATAATGAACATATCCTGAAAGTCTGAAAAATATATGCTTATTTGTGAAGGGTGAGTTGCGAATAGCAACAACTGAAACAGACCAAAGGACGGACAACTGGATGATCAGTGTGGACGAACAGACCCTTCTGATATATCCCCCTGCCCAATAAGGAAGTGTCAGAGCGTATAGCTGAAAGAACGAGAAAAATCGCAATATGTGTAATATATACCCCGTATATACTCACCTTCTTTGTGTGCAGATATATCCTAACTGGATACGATTTGAGCGAATCAAAGTAGATTCCAACAGTAAAAGGCTTTTCACCAATTACCTCTGGTAGAGGTTTACCAGAAAAACTGGCCAGAAACGTATTCAAATCTGCAACCTTCAGGTTCTGTACTTCAGATTTCCCGCCTGGGAAGTATGTATTCATAACTAACTCTAATAAATGTTGCAGTGAACATTCCCGTGGAACATCCATTATCTGTTGCCCTCCACCTTTGCTCGCTGGTATTAACATGTACGTATTCGTTTTGATCAAATGCTTCCACCCAACATAAAAGCGTCTAGTTTTTTGGGGGTCACATTTCTGTGTCCTCTTCCTTGTTTTTTGTCTCCGACTTTGTAGTTCGAGAAACTTTTTAATTACGGTTGATTCCTCTTCGCCGCAAGCACCTGTGCCTGTAGATAAAGCAAATATTTCATTCTAATTCTGAATTCATTTGTGCAACCAGGTATTAAACAATATATATATATATATATATATATATATATATATATATATATATATATATATATATATATATATATATATATATATATATATATATATATATGGCATACAATTAATTAAATTAGGTGGCAGAACACACAAAAAACAAGTTTCTGTACAAAGCAACAAACAATTGATTTCCCTATTTCCTCAGAATACAAAGTGATAATTTAAAACGAACTCAGTCGTGTGAATTAAATCCCAAATAGTAATAAAATATATATCACAAGTCCCACAGAATAGAGTGTTCTGAATGAATTCAAGTGGTGTTCAAATGAATTCCGTTATTGAATATACCTTATGCTCCAATAACACTGAATGTGATGACAGTGTTATTGTATCATAAGAAAAAATACTTTCGAATGTCAATTAATGAATTCACAATGATATGATAGTGAAAGAGTCCAGAAATAAATGAGGACTTTGTAATTCCACAGTATAATTAGAAGAAAAAAGTCCTTTCACATTATAACTGACTGAGAGAGAGAGAGAGAGAGAGAGAGAGAGAGAGAGAGAGAGAGAGAGAGAGAGAGAGTGTGTGTGTGTGTGTGTGTGTGTGTATTGGATGTGTAACGTAGCTTTAACAATTTTTCAGTAATATCGGTACGATGTCTCTAGTGTGACATTTAATAGTGATGTCAAGCACTAGGGCATCATGCCGTAGACATATATAACACCATGTCCCAACTAGGCAAATTATCCTGACACCAGGCCGACCAGTCCTAACACAAACCTCTTAATGTTGATCGCCAAGCGAGGCAGTTGTTAGTGCCGTTTTTATATCTGTGGTATGACTCGGCGGGGGTTGAAACCCGCACCCGAGGCGGACGCTTTAACCACAGGGCCACCGGAGAGGACAAACACACAAGATAAAATAGGAATATACAATTCTGTTGATAACAGCTATATAAAAAAAAAGTCCTAAAAGACAATAAGAGGACCAGAAAGATAGTCATTTTACCATCAAAGTCGTACAGTAGGTCACTTCTAAAAGCTGCCAAGGCCATGTAAACATGATTGTAAAAAATGACATTTTAAAGTATAAACCCACAATAATGGACCAGAATCAGCAATGTAATGTACGTAAAATATTGGTTATAAAATAACCCTTACCATCTACGATCATGAATGAAACTGAAACACATAATATATACATAAAACTATATAGAGTATAATCTTATCATTGAAATAATGGCCAGTGACAGACCAATGTTAGATGAATATATATATATATATATATATATATATATATATATATATATATATATATATATATATATATATCAGGGCAGAATTTTTGAGTAAAAGTAATAAGATTGAATTTTCTCTAAATTGTACTATAAGTAATTTTTCATTAAATTATAATGAGAGTAATTTACACTAAAATATATTGAGATTAATTTTATTTATTTTTCGTATTACAACTATATACTATTTTAATAAAGATAGCGCCCTTACAAACAAGTACAAATCTCCCTTGTAATGTACACTTCTCTTGTATACCAGGTCAGCAAAATTTGCACTCGTAAGTTGTGTTAGTACTGATAGACCAGATTCCTAAAATTCTCCTTGACTGAGTAAGCTATAAGATTCAGGCGCTTTTCTGAAGCGAAATAGCTGATGAGGCAAAATTGTATGCTTAATGATGTAGGTTAACACACTCGGTTCCAGTAAGAATAGACAGGAGTCCCGTTCTGATTCGAAACGAACAAACACAAGATATCTAAACGTGTGTCCATATTTGGCCATGAGCATACGTTCAAAACTGCGTACAAATTGAGAGCAGGCTTGCGCAGAATCAGTTCGTTCGTTGAAGAATCAGAAGACTCTGTCTGTCTGTTGTCACATGTAAGAATCGTCTGTGTTCGAAAATTTCTTTAAAGAATAGAGACTTTTTAATGTTAGAGATTTTCACGGTAAAGTTCATACTTTTGCAACATTCTTGTGAGTTCTCTTTATTTTATATTATAATGTAATGGAATATTTAATTATTTTAAATAATTTATATTCATTTGCAGTTTTGGTAATGATTATTTGAAAAGACGAAATCGCTACCAACTTCATGTTTCGATTTAATTTTGGAAATAAAAGATTCTTTACGTAATAAAGAATAATCTTTAGTAATCTATTTCAAATTAGTCTTCTATTTTAAATTTAGTAAAATACATTTCTTCAAAATGAATGTTGCATTAATTGCAACTATTGAATTTTATACTCTTTGGCTATCATGAATTTAGTCGAGATTTAATTATATGTATTATAATCAAAAAGGCAGAAATTATACAAATGTATGAAGTTGGTAAGCTCGAAGGAAAAGTATAATTTTATATGTATTTCGTGTATTTTAAATATAAAGGCTTTATAAGGTGTATCTCTAGAATATAGTATTATATATCCGTATATATATCAATTATTTACATAAAGTTCGCTCGTCGAAGAATCAGAAGACTGCCGGTCTTTTCTTACAGCATTCGGTACTTCTTGCATCGCCATTTCCCCAAAGATGTAGCTGTATCTACACGGTTACGAGTGACTCCTTCTTTAAGAGAGTCTGAACTCCTCTCTTTCTCTCTCTCTTTCCTTCTGGCCATGGAATAGAGCATTGCTAAGAGTTTATGAGAAACAATCGTATTATATATATATATATATATATATATATATATATATATATATATATATATATATATATATATATATATATATATATATAGTATGTACGCTGTATCAATGATATACCACGAGATGTATAAATTTTTCATTAAAGGAAACGAAGCTTGCTGAGTTTCCTTTTAATGAAAAATTTATACAACGAGTGGTATATCATTGATACAGCGTACATACTGTACATATATTTTATTTATATCACATACAAATACATATATTTGCCCTTTGAACGGAGTTCAGATTTACTACAGGCAGCCGTGTATTGACCTAGTGAATGAACTCCTCACATCCCCGAGTGTGTCCGCTACAAAATGTAGTTCTCTGCCTTAGTGGCTATTTACAATCACCTCTACATATTGATAAGTTGATTGTTTTCTTTTTTCTTGGTTTCTATTTTTCTCCACATTTATTAACTCAGTATAATACACACTTATGATTTAAACATGAAAAATGGTTTTAATGATAAAAAGTAGAGCAGTAGCAACACTTGGATAGCTATACCATTCAGATACCGGCGCAAGGAAATTAATGTGGAATAGAAACTAAGCCAACTGACGAACCAACAAGAGGTAATTAAAACATTTTAATATATTTACAGTCGATCTAAGTCATTATTCTGCTTTAGCAACCGTACAACTGACCAGACACACACACACACACACACTCTCTCTCTCTCTCTCTCTCTCTCTCTCTCTCTCTCTCTCTCTCTCTCTCTCTCTCTCTCTCTCGTCGGTTTCACTTTAAAACTCTGTGTCTGTCTCTGTCTCTGTCTGTCTCTCCCTGTCTCTGACTGTCTCTGTCTCTGTCTCTGTCTCTCTCTTTCTCATCCTTTGGTCGGTTTGACTTAACTTTTACCATCATTCATAAGTCCAGAGATATCGTGGGATGAGAAACGAAAATCCTCTACGTTCCCCATTTCATAGATTTTAGCCCGTATCCTGCTCCGATAGGAGAGAGAGAGAGAGAGAGAGAGAGAGAGAGAGAGAGAGAGAGAGAGAGAGAGAGAGGCAGGCCTTTGGACATTTTCATATTTAAATAATAATAATCGATTTTTTAGAACATTGTGGTATGTTTAAGAAAAACAAACAAAAAAATCCATAACATTAAATATATCACAGTATGTGTACCACGTAACCGAGGAATTTACTGGTTTGCAACATTTTCATCATTGATAAAAACTGTAAATAAATCCCAAGGAAAGTGCACACATATCGTTAGGACGAACCATATTCTTGTAGGTTACTTGGTGTAATTTCTATTTCAAGGTTTTAATCCAGCCCAAATTCCTTTTCTCTCTCATTCAACATTTCTGCTCAGTTTGTCCGTTATGCATGAGAGGGGAGGGGAGAACAGAAAGCAGAAAGGATTGTGATGAAAATGGGTACCATATTAAATTAATTTAGAAAACGGGGATTATTAATACTTTTCATCGTTATTTTTCATACGACACTAGTGAATAATGTATGGAAATTGATCATTGATCTAAAATCAACTGCAGACGCTCGCGAGAATGTTTATATATGCGTATTATTGCGCCATGGGCGGATCACAGTTTGATATACCAATAGTATTGGTATATCAAATTGCTTTATACCAACACTTTAAATGCATGTTATTTTTTAAT
>JAECUM010006796.1:0-76664 GCA_016617855.1 Megalonaias nervosa | reverse complement strand
TGTAGCAACAGGATGTTAGAACCGTATAATCACCCCACCCAAGAAAGAGGCAGAAAATAAACACATGATTTTAAAGTGATTCTCACAAGAAACTATTATTTTATGCACACCTTTGTCATGCAACGAAGCAACAATTTCCAATCACTCAGTTGTATGCCTTGCGTTGTTCCAAGATACTGTCAGCATTGACTGAAAATGGCATCCAAGGCAAAAAAATTAAAATAGGTCTGAAACAAATGAAATTATCCTTTGGACCGCGTTTATGACCGACAGCTGGCTACGTTTTCAAAAAAAAGTTGAGTTGAGTGAAGAATATGACGGTGAAGACACCTTTGTGTTTTGCCATATATGTACAGAGGCCAAACAAAAAAACCTCCATGACCAAATGTGCAAAAAACAATAACTTTCAGAAAAGTACACTGGCAAGGCATGCTGGGTTGCCAGAACTCAAACTGCTGAATGAAGGTCCACAACACCAGGCAGATTTGAATGCAGGTTTACAAAAACATTCTTCCAAACAAGACATAGCAGTAAAAGTGCTACTTATGTGAGTACACTGGCTGAGTGTAGAAGACATCCCTTTTTTAAAATACAGATCTCTTCTTAATTTAATACACGACTTAACAGCTGAAGAAATTGATGCCATTGGCATTTACAAGAATTCTGCCAATAAGTATGACTCTACTACTACCTGTTCAGAATTAATGGAAAGCCTATCAAACGATGTTGAGGATAGTCTTATACGTGACCTCATTGCACCACCTTTTTCATGTTCTTCTATAAATTCTGTTATTGTTTTGACGGATAAGATTTTATTGGTTATGTTTCTACCTTCTTCACCACATGATTGATTTGTATTAATTATGGTATTCATTGTTTCTTTAGTCTATTGGCCAAAACTTTACTTAATATTTTATAATCAATGTTTAATAGTGATATTGGTCTCCAGTTTTTTAGTTCTGTTGATTCTCCTTTATTTTTAAATATTAGTGTGATGAGACCTTTCTTCATAGTGTCTGTCATGTCGTTATTTATGAATATGGAGTTATATAGTTCTTTCAGAATAGGTGCTATTTGTTTTTGAAATTTTTGATAAAATTCCGCTGTTATGCTATCTACTCCAGGTGATTTATTCTTGTTTAGCTCTTCAATTGCTTTTTCTATTTCCCCAATTGTTATTGATTTATCAAATTCATGTTTTTGTTCTTCCTTAATTTGTGGTAGTTTAACTTTCTTTAGGTATTCTCTAATGGTTTCTTCACGCATGTTTTGCGATTTGTACAGTGAGGTACAATGTTGTATATGATTAAGAATATCATTTTTGCCTTCTAAGAGCCTATCCCCATCTTTGAGCTGGGATATACTTCTTTCGCTTCCTCTTTTTATTTCTTCTTTTCTGTAAATGGTTTTCCCTATTTTATAAAATGTCATTATATTTCCCTGCTCTGATTCTAAATCCATTATAATTGTTGTATTGAATTTGTTCTAAAATTTTGTTTGTGATGTCTAATTGCTCCTTATGCTAGTACTTGGGTTATTGATTATTGAATTACATTCTTTCTCTATTAGTTTGATGTTTTCCATTCTAAGTCTTGAGTATTTTTGTGAAATCTTGGCGATTTCTTTTTTTGTTTTTTCCCATGTGGTATAGATGTAGTTGTTGCTTTTCAGTATTTTATTTAGTAATTTTATTATTTCTTCCTGGTACTTTGGTAGTTCTAAAATTACCTTATTAAGTTTCTAATGACCTTTGCCCCATTTAATGTGGTTGGTCATTTGGAAAGTTAGGCAGATTGCCTTATGGTCTGATGTTGTGATTGGTAAGATTTCACTATTAATTAGATTATTAGTGTAATTGCTATTTATATAGAATTTATCAAGACGAGAGGTACAGTTGGGTCCCCTTATGTAAGTATAGGCTTCTTTATTTGGATATAGGCATCTATATGTATCAGTTAGGTTTTTTACTTTGTATGAAGTTTTGGATATAGGGTAGGAAATCTTTGTACCATTTGGTGAGGCCATTTTTTTCTGTCCTCTTCCTGAACAACAGAGTTAAAGTCTCCACATAGTATAATGTTGTCACTTCTGTATTCTTTTAGATAATCTGTGAGATTTTCCATAAAAGATCTTTTTTTTTTACTGAAATTAGGTGGTACATAGATGTTGATTATGTGAATTTTATTTATGAAGATGTGAAGGAATCTTCCTTTTAAGTAATCAGTAGTTGCAGTTTGTTTCCAATCTGTTCTTTGGAGATTCTTGTTTATAATTATTCCTATACCTGAACTTCTATTGGTGTTGTCTTTTTGTGTGAGAAAAATGGCATTTAATTTGTCTTCAGTGTAGTTTACAATTACTTGACCAATGTTATGTATCTCCTGAATACAAATTATATCATAATTTTTAGAGAGTCTGACGAGCTTTTTGGCTTTTTTCAAATCAATACCATTTATGTTGATTGACAAAATTTTGATTGCATTTTTCTTGTTATCGATTTGTTATATATTGATAAGAATGTGTTACAGGTTTTCAAAAATAGGTTCCTGGGTTAATGCATTATTGCATCTATTTTGTTTGCTGGTTACTTCTGTTTGTTTGGTTTTTTTGGGGGGGGGATTGTTGTTGGATTGTTGTTTATTGTTGTTGGTGCTTTTGTGTGTTGGAGTTTTGGTTTTTGTTTTTGTTTGAGGTCAGGTGTTGTTGTTGTGGTTTCTTGTTTTTGCTTAATGTTGGTGGTTGGTTCTGGTTCATTGAGGCTTGTTTGTTCAGTGGGTTGGGTTGGATGGATGTGTTGGTTAGTCTTGGGTTGTTTGGCTTGGGTCAGTATTTGGTGTCTTTATTGTGGGTGGTCCTGTATTGGGTTCCATTTGGGGTGTTGTTTCTGATGGTGGTGGTGTTTGCGATTCTGGGTGTGGGGCTGGTATGATGTCATTGACAGTCATGTCTGTAATGTATGACTTTATATTCTTTGTTCTTGTTGTGTCATTGGGTCTTGGGTGCATTGGTCCCTTTGTCTTGGGTGTTTTGTTTTGGGGGGATTGTGCTTTCCTTTTTTGTGGACCCTTGGGTGTTATTGTTTCCATAGGCATTTCTTGTTCACCATCTTCTAGTGGAAAGAATGTAGGTGTTTCTGTGTTTGTTGGTGTTGTTGGTCTGTCTGTGTCTTCAGAGAGTGTTGTTGTTGTTGTTGTCATTAGGGGGGAGGAGTGGGGGTGTCTGGTGATGGTGTATCAGTGATTGGTGTGTTTGGATTTGGTGTTGTTTCCTCCATATCTTATTCTTGGTCTAAATCATCCTCTCTGATTTCTCCAATTAGTTCTTGGGTTAGGGTTTGTGAGTATGTTGAAGGTTTCCTCCCAGAGGGACAGTCCCTCCTTTTGTGCCCCATGACCCCACAATTCCCACATGGCCTCATCATGTGGCAATTGTTGAACCAAGTCTGCACCATGAGGCTCCTTATTTTGAAAAACTCTGGGATTTTGCCCAGGTCTTTGTGGTCTATCTTTATGACTATTCTGTTGTTTTCAAGGTCGGGCCAGGGCTTGAAGGTATCTCTTTTGCATTCATGAGCTTTTATACCTAGGCACCCCTCAAAGCCTTCTTGGAATACCTCTAAGGGTATTTCATATGGGAAGCTTGAGACATAGATGCCCGCATACTTCCTCTCTGCAATTTTGGTTAGTGGAGGGGGGCAGTTACACACACCACCATGTCATTCACTAAGAAATTTCCTTGTTTGATAAGTTTCCTTGTGTGTTTAGGGTAGAGAATCATGATTCCTCTCCCTATTTTATTGTATGATCTGATTTTATCCACTCATACTCCTCTTGTTGCCAGGGCAGCCAAAATGGCAGCATATCTTGGCCTTTTGGAATGCAGGAATGTCGGTCAAATCCAGGGCTTGGGCCCATGGGTCCCTGTAGGCCTTTAGCAGAGTCCTCTTCTTAATTTTCTTCTTTTTCTTCCTTCCTTATATTATTTCTATACAAACAGACAAAAAATTTGGTAAGGTGAACCCCATCACCACCCACAGAAACCAAAGTTCACTACTCTTCCAGAAGAATGAGATATAATCAAGCTAAGTGCAAGAATTGTTATACCCCCCCCCCCTTTAAGAATTAAATGGTAAGTCCCTTAATGTCTTTTCTTTAGTGGATATTGCTCAATTATTGCCTGCCTCCTTGGGAACTGTTCTCCTCTAGCATTGTTTGGTGCACTATACCCCATCAGACACAATACTGGAAAGCAGTTTCCAAAGGAGGAGGCAATAATAGATCCAGTATTTTACATGATTTAATGTGATGCATGGCAACCTTGCCAGCTGGAATGGATGTAATTCCCATAGTCAGATATAACATCCAGTTGTCAAGAGGATGTGCTTCTGGTTTCATTTGATTAGACAATCTGAACTCATGAAATAACAATGTGCTAATTAAAGATGGTGATTTTCAGAGTCAAGTGGGAGTCTCCTATTCTATGAGCGTGTTCCCCGCCCCCCTCCCCCCACCCACCCACCCCCGGCCAATGTTGGATGTACAAGTGATTTGTATCCTCATTCCCATTAAATATGTACATGGCTATAGGGTGGGGTTTTCAACAGTTTCCAAGCTATGATCCAAAGGCAAGTGCCCCACTTCATGGGCATGTCCCAGGGCCTATATTGGGTACACAAGTGTACAAGTTATAGGCGCAGATTTCAAAAGTATCCAAGTTATAACCCTGGGGAAATTGAGTTCCCTGGGTGGCCAAGTTATCTAAGATGCTCATCTTTACAGATCATTCGCGTCTCACACCTGTTTGATGGGTTTGAGTCTCCTGGTTGGCCATGGGAATGGGGGGAGGGGGTATACGAGAAAGCATGCCAGTAGTTCTTTCCAAGGTTTTCCTGGGATTTTAAAAATACTGGCCACTATATAGAGCCTGTTATGTGCTAAAAAGTGGCATTAAACTCACAAACTAAACCAAACCAGGGGCAAGTCACCTACTGCATAGGTATGACCCATGGCATGTGTTGGATGCACAGATGTATTTATATTCATATGCCCAATAAATATAGACATGGTTATAGTGTGAGTATTTCAACATTTTCCAAGTTGTGACAAAGGGGCAAGTCCTATATCCCAGGGGCATGACCCAGGTTATGTATTGGATATATGTCTGATTTTATCTCATGGCCTTCAAGCCAATCTTTAGTTATAATGAGGGGATTTCAACAGTTTCCAAGTTGTAACCCAGAGGCAAGTATCCTGTCCCAAGAATGACCCAGTGTCTCAATTGGATACATGTTTGACTGAATCACCTCATGTCCTTTACCAGTTTTTTCTTTTTGCTTGCAATGCTACATGTTTATGTTTTATTTGGAATGGTTTACCTTCCTGAATATTTTTGCAATTTTATTGTAGCATTTTTCAATTTAGAAATACCACTATGTACATGTAGCAAGTATTGTGCTGACATGCTGTTAAACAGTATACATACATACATACATACATACATACATACATACATACATACATACCAGGGATCTTGAGATGTTATTGTCTTTGGCCAATATTTGTGTGTGTGTGTGATATTTTGATTTTTAATGTAGCTTTTTAATAATTTTTTAGTCATATCGCTATGATGTCTGCAGTGCAGCAGTTTATAGTGGTGTCTAGCACTGGGACATCATGCTGCATACATGTAGCATCTTGTTCCACCCACATTATCCTGACTCCAGGTCGACAAGTCCTAAAACTAATCTCTTAATGCTGAGCACAAAGCATGGCAGCTGCTGGTACCATTTTTACAAGTCTTTGGTATGACTTTGCTGGGGTTTGAACCCATGACTTCCTGCATCCAAGGCAGTTGCTCTGACCACCTAAGCCACAATCAGACTGTTTATTTATAAAAATGGCTTTTTCCTTTCAAAAAACTATAATCAAGAATTTCACCAAAAAGAAACAACATTCTCACTTTTAAAAGGAATTATTAATTGACAACAAGCAGTCTTGCTGCCTCAGAAGTATGTAATGCGTAATTTATGGGCATTTCGGTCAAGTCTGATGATAAAGGTTTGTTTGATTAGGTCTTCATACAAGTCATGGAGGGTGATAATAAACATTTGTTGTTGTTGCTAGTATCTTGTTTGTTTTTAAATGAGAACTACACTATATATACATATATATGTGTGTGTGTGTGTGTGTGTATATATATATATATATATATATATATATATATATATATATATATATATATAGATGTGTTCTGACTTAAACAACACAATGTAGTTAAATAGCAGATAGTGTAAGAGACTGATATATACTCAATGATACAAACAAGGGCAAGGATGGGGTAGTCATTCATTTGTAAGGTTTTGATTGGTACAGGAGATAAGCAGTCACATGTGTATCTTCCTATGCTTTGGGGCTTAGTAAAATGTTAAGCATTTGGGAGAATATAATGACCAAACATCTTATGTCCAATTTCTGATATACTAAGTTTGCAAACAGTAATTTGAGCTCATTGGTTGGTTATGTCTGACAAATATGGGTATTTTAGGAACAATCTCAAACTTCACAAGTTCCAGTGTTTTCTCAAAACCAGTCACTTATATCTTGGTATTATGGGATGGCAATCTGCATGCAAGGTTTTCTTGCCTCCGAAATTGAAGAGCTTGACAACACATGAATCTACGCACCTGCAAAACTTAAGATTTGACAATGAACTTGCTCCAAAAAGGCATGTGCAATATTATGTTTTGCAAAAACATGTGTTAATACATTTTTACAAAGAATTTTACTTAGTTTAAATTATAATCAAGGTACATATTAGAATGACCTTAGCAAGTCCTGAAAATAAACAAAGTATGGTAGCGGAGCCAAGTGTTTTGAACTATTTTGTTACTCTTAACATACAGTTGTGTCCTCAGAGATGTTTGTCATAGGGATAATATCCAAAATTGGATAGTAAATCGCAAGATAGTAGAGTTGCTTATTTAGTGACTATGGCGCAGAGTGGGATTAATCTGTGATACATAGATATCTTCAAACCTATATTGTTATAGGATATTGTCCAAAAACAGCCCACCTTGATGATATGTGCCAACTTTCAGATATGGAATATTTAAGAAATTGGAATTTTATTTTGTTTTTAAAAACTCCACCCACAGTGGTGATATCAAGATTATAAAACCATTGTGCACATTTACAGACACCCACTCCATTATATCCCAGTGTTCAAGCCTGTACCTGCTACTGTTCAGGAGGAGATACACAACATTCCTAACAGATGGTCATATAGAAGTATGTATGTACAAGACAACATATTGCCCACTTATTTTTTCAAATCATCTGTATGATAAAATTAAATCAGGCCAATTTAATAGTGAGGGGCTTTACGCTTTATTCCATCACTGAAAAGATTTTATGTCCTGAAGTTGGAGTTTGAATGCCAGCAATAATAGCAAAAGCTTAAAGTTGGGACTTTATGCAAATAAAGTGGGATGCTTTGTATCAAAGCTCACATTTCTTTATATAAATTGTTTTTAGTTGTAAATTACAAAAAGTGAAAAAGTATAGAAGTGTGAACACATAAAGCTACATGTTGTTAATAGTTTGCGTTTCATTGGAGTATATACGGTATGTATGTTTTGGATCTGTTGTAAGCATGAAAACTATTCAGCAAGGTACATCAGGATAATGATAAACAAACATTTCCAGACGAGACTATTTCCTGAGTAGCCAGAGAAACAGTGCACATGGTTTTATTGGAGAACCTCTGTTCTTTCTATCATTCTTATTCCAGAAATCAAAATTATTGTGGTAAGGCATTTAATTAGCTCCTTTCAGCATTAATGCTATTGTTTTCATCAGTAGGTGCAGAAAAGAATGGGGTTTGTTATGAGGTACCATAGCACAAAAGTTGATCCAATCAGAACCTTGCCGTTGAAATTTTAATGTCATATGTCCAGAATTCCAATTTCACGTGTTGTATTAAAAATGCTTGTCCTTAAGGTTCCATTTTCTAGGTCAAGATTTTAGATTGTATCTGTTGAATTAAACAGTAGTGGTTGAAAGTTATATTTTCTGTGTTGAGGTTTTAAATTGTGTTGTTTGAATTACATGGTGGTGGTTGAAATTTCAATGTCATACGTCGAGAATTCCCAATTTATGTATATTGGTTCAAAGTATTTATGTTGAAAGTTCCATTTCATATGTTGAGTATTCAGATTTCATTTGTTGAATTACACAGCGCTGGTTGAAAATTCGATGTCCAGTGTCAAGTTTTTAGATTGTATCTTCTGAACTAAATGGCAGTTGTTGAAATTTTAATGTCATATGTCGAGAGTTTCAATTTAACATGCTGAATCACATTGATTGTGCTGAAAGTTACATTTCGTATGTTGAGTTTTTAGATTGTATCTATTGAATTACACAGCGGTGATTGGACATTTTATTGTGCTTGTCAGAATTGTTATTTTTATATGGTGAAATGATGTGTTCGTGTTTAAAGTAACATCACACAATGTCCACTTTAACGATTCAAAATAATATCAAGTATTAAGATACACCATTCGTATATTCAATCATGAGGCGCCATTACATTTCATGCATTTACAGTTTGAAAGTTACCATTCACAGGTCGAGAATTACTATGAATTTCTTCGCTATCGGTCGCTCTCGTGAATGGACTACATTATTTTTAAACAAGGAGGTTGCTTCCCATTACTGTGAAATTCAACAGATGAATCTAAATACTCGCCATATGAAATGGAACTTTCATCACAAACAGTTGCATACAATGTGTGAAGTAGGGATTCTCGACATATGATATTGGAATTTCAACCACTGCTGTGTAATTCAAAATATACACTGTAAAAAGTCAGCATAGGAAATAGAACTTCAACATATAAAATCTAAAATCTTGATCTAGAAAATGGAACTTTAAGGACATGCAATTTGATCCAACACGTGATATTGGATTTCTTGACATTCAACATTGAAATTTGAACTGCAACTTTCTCATTGGACCAGCTTTTGTCTGCTACAGCACCTCATAGTTTGTTTACAAAGTTTATTCTGGAGAATGATTTTTCATCTTTATTTTTGTGATGGACAAATAATTATTGCTTAATTTTATTTTTCAAAATAATTTTCATTTCATTCCTAAAAATGAAAGTGTGCAAACTTGTAATAAGAACAAAGTTCTTTGTACAAAAGTTAAATATAAAAATATTTAATATATTTATGGATTAATACAGTGCATGAATAATTAGAGTGTTCAAAAACTACTGACAATATTATACATCAGAAAAATTCAACATTGGTTTTTACTTTTAGCTCATCTGGTCATAGGGTCAGCCGAGTTTATAGCATGGCATTGCATCTTTTGTGCATCATTCATCTGATAGCAGTTGGTATTTTCAACTTTTCAAAACCACTATTAGTATCCCTCAGGTGCAGTGTTTAGATATTGACTATTTTTGTAGTGTTGCCTTTCAGCCAGGCTTAGCAGGAAGGATCCTGGCATAATGACCTTTCAATTTCTTACAGATGATGCCTACCCAGGTTCAACTATAGCTGCTGTTACTAAAAAAAGAAAATCCTTTAATTGACTTGACAAAAATTGCTTAACAACATTGACCAGACTTAATAGAAAGTATCCAGGCATGGAGATCATTCAAGTTTATACATACAATACTGATCTGCCATCAGGTATGGCTGCTGTTGCTAAAAATAGAAAATCTTTAAATGACATTACAAACACTGTGTACCTGATCTGCCATCAGGTATGGCTGCTGTTGCTAAAAATAGAAAAACCTTTAAATGACATTACAGACACTGTGCACCTGATCTGCCATCAGGTATGGCTGCTGTTGCTAAAAATAGAAAACCTTTAAATGACATTACAAACACTGTGTACCAATCTGCCATCAGGTATGGCTACTGTTGCTAAAAATAGAAAAACCTTTAAATGACATTACAAACACTGTACACCTGATCTGCCATCAGGTATGGCTGCTGTTGTTAAAAATAGAAAAACCTTTAAATGACATTACAAACACTGTGTACCTGATCTGCCATCAGGTATGGCTGCTGTTGCTAAAAATAGAAAAACCTTTAAATGACATTACAAACACTGTGCACCAGAACTTGTACATTGTCTCATAGATCTAGATGTGCTTTTTAAAGGCTTTGTCTCCATAACTCTATTTTTTGAAGTTATGGATCTTGACATTTAATTTTGCATCTTCACATGGGATATCGATGCTTGTAAGTGGCATAGCTCAAGAACCATTTATTATATTATGATACACTTTAAATTAAGCATTCTAAGACCTAGATTTAATTTTGATGGCCTTGTACTATCTATTCCTTTTTGGGCAGAGTTATGGCCCTTGTTATTAATATAATATCTTTACATGGGATGTTGTTTGTGTTGATGAATTTTTAAAGGGATTGAATTTTAATCACACAGCATCATCACTTAGAGGAGTCTTAGCCCCTGAATGCTGATTTTATCTTAACTTTGGTTTCCCAACGTAAGTTCTTCTGTACAAGTCACAAATCTTAGTTCAATTGGGGCCCTTTGGTATGCACCTGTTTACTAATAGCCCAGGTCATGCAGAAAGACCCATAATAGTATTCTGTATTATGGTCACCATTTATTAATGTTTTACTGGGATCCATAACCACATCTGCCTTATAAAAAGGACTGCACTATAATGAAGCACCTTATTTTGAAGACAACTATATTTCTTGTATCAATATCCATATGGCTCATTCATCATATATTTTATGGTCATTGTGACCTTGTTTTCAATCTTCAGAAGCTTTGATTTAAATTTTGTTCATGTATGTGTGTCTGGTAAGCTAGGTCTATATGTGATAAAATCGGAAACTTTGCTCAATGCTAATGTGTTTCCTGTTTATGTTGGTCAAGGCTGTCCCATTATTCCATCCATGTATCCACACAAATTTCTTTCTTCTCTTGTAACTTGTTTAGTTAGTAAAAATAGCTTATGTTCTATTAACAGTATATGGTGGTTTTTTTTCTTCAAATCAAGCTAGTGTTTCTTATATTTTTTTTGATGTTACATCAAATGTATTGAATCATGTCTTGAAGATGTGAATGATATTGTTAATTTATTGGTGATACATTCGTGACATATTCTGACTCCCCACAAACTGCTGAACTATTGTAATGTATGGATCACTCACATTCAGATGTATTGATGTTGTTGACAATGGAACTGTTGAGTAGCTGGCATAAAATATGATACATGCCAGTTTCCCTTTGTTAACCATAGTGACTAACATATATCCCAAGGAGACCAAATTCAGCTAGTAACTGCTCAAATACATTATTGCCAAGATATACCTGTGTTTAAGGTTACTCAGACACCTTAAAAACACCAGTGACAAAATTATGCCATTCCATTCTCTGTATTGTAAATAAGGGTGCTAATGCATGCCTAACAATGATTTGCTCTAATTTTGGTCTCATTATTCTACCATACATTTACCTTATCATAACTGAACAAATACAAGGCATTAAAAGATTTAAGATTTTTTTTTTTACCTATATGCTGTTCATATGGTAGATGTCATTTTGTGATTTTTATTCAAGTCAGTTTAGTCACATTAGCAGTTTTTAATCAGTAATATACAGGTTGATTCAGGGAGGAAAATGTCTTTCCTTTTTACAGCAGTATACAGGCTTTCTGCCTATTATTCATTCCCCTTTCTCCCCAAGCCCATCAGGGATTTTTGAAAGGCTAATACCAATAATGATGTATAAATAAAATTATACATTGCAGTAATCTCCAACAGAAAATTTTAATTAAAGAAAGAATGAAATGAAGTTCCTTTCTAACCACTTCCTATACCACTACATGTATGTACACAGGTGTATATATGAATCCTCAAATCCATTTATTTAGGTGGTAGTATATATAAATCCTCTTAACCCTTCATATAGGTGGGGGGGGTATATATCAATCCTTATATCCATTCATACAGGCAGTGGTAGGTATGAATCCTCATATCCATTTATATAGGCAGGGGTATAAATGAATCCTCATATCCATTCATATAGGGCATGGTAAGTATGAATACTCATATCCATTCCTATAGGCAGAGGTATATATGAATTCTCTTATCCATTCATATATGAAGGGGTATATATGAATCCTCACATCCATTCCTATAGGCAGGGATATATATGAATCCTCATATCCATTCACATAGGAAGGGGTATATATGAATCCTCATATCCATTTCTATAGGCAGGGATATATATGAATCCTCAAAACCATTCCTATAGGCAGGTGGTATCAATGAATCCTCATATCCCTTTTTATAGGTGAGGGTATATATGAATCCTCATATCTGTTCATATCGGCAGGAGTACAGATGAATCGTATCAATTCATATAGCTGGGGGTCTATATGAATCCTCATATCCATTCATATAGGTGGGGGTAACGATGATTCATCATGTCCATTCATATAGGCCAGTGGTTCCCAACCCGAGGTCATGACCCAAATCAGGATCACAATTCTGGACGGTCGCATCACCAGGAATTTTTTGGAGGGTGGCAAAACTTGTCAGAATGTGGAAACCGTATCATGAGGCTCAGAAAAACTGTTTTTTAGGGTCATGGCCCAAAAAGGTTGGTAACCACTGGTATAGGCAATGGTATAGATGAATCCTTATATCCATTCATCAGTTTTTCTGTATTTCACACAATCTTGTAAACCCAGCTAGTCTTGACGTTTGGTCATCATCTGATGATAAATCACTTTGCTAATGCAGTTTTTATAAGAGTTATGGACCTTTTTGACTTTCAGCTAAATGTACAGTAGGAACGAATCTTGAGAACACAAATTGGCTTGCAGGTTTTTGGGGGTGAACACAAGTTTTCTTGCAGTTTTTTGGGGGGATCACTGTGAAACTTGGTATGCACACAAAATGTCTTTGTTATGTGGTGGTTTGGTTATCATTTATTTAGAGGATGATTGACCACAGTAATATTGTCCATATTGAGTAAATAATAAATTAAAATATGAAATTAATGGATGGAATGAACAGAGATCAGAGCAGAGATATAGAATGAAGAACATGAGTCCCCGTTTGTCAAATATAACAATTTAAGCAGTTATATAAAAATGAAATTGAACATGACATTTGAATGATACACTTTTTCTCTCTTCTCAAATTACCAAATTTATAAAAATGCAATTAGTCATTCTGTTTATACCAATAAGACAATTTTCATCATGAAATCGAGTGAATGATTGAACTAAATTGCCCATCATTCCTGCATAATCTAATTGCTTGCCGGCCATTCCAAATTCAACATTGGTGACAGGTTAGAGTCGACATAATCCTTTTCTTCTTCTCTCTCGCTCCAGCTTCCATTTGGGTCATCAACCATAATTTGGCTTGCCTCCTCCCTTTGCCTACTGTATGGGTGTATATATGAAGCTATTTCCCTTGTGCTTTCCAAGACTCACTAGCTTCTGCATAGCAGAATCCCTCTGTACCATTAAGGTCTCATTTCCCTCAACTTCCAGACACCCATGCGATGGACAATTTATAATGGGAGAATACTTGCTAATCCACCAGAGCATAAGAATTTTTTGCCTCTCTGCAGAAACTTTGACTAATTTCACAAAGGAAAATACTTAAAACATTGAATTTCTTCTGGGAAACACACAACACTTATTTAGCTTAGCCAATCAGGATTAATCTAACCACCAAAAATTAACATGCACCCATCAAAATTAGAATAATTCTCTATATTCCACCCTTATTAAATAAACAGATTCCTTGAAAATTTCTCTTTATGACACCTAGTTCAGATGATATAAAATTGTCTCTGGATCATCTCCACTTTGTCATTTTTCCACTACTAAAACCCAAAATTACCTTGGACAACATCTGTCTGACTGCTATCCCAATTAAAAATCACTGTGAAACTTGGTACATATTTTGGTCATCATTAAAAAAAAATACTGCTTATTGACCAATCTTTGTGCTCCCATGATTTTGTACTTCTGTGAGTTACTGATCTTTTTTTACTTACAGCTGTATGCACAATATATGATAGAATTTTAAGAATGCAGTTAGTCATGCAGTTTTCTGTGAAACATAGCACCGATCATCATCATCGAAGATATACAAGTTGATCATTGATTATACTCACACTATTTTCAGAGGAGTGCTTTTTTTTTCTATAGGCATATTTCCATCATTGGGGTATGGGTGAGAAGGTTCACAGGTAGTGATTTGTCTGTAAATTGCTCACCATTCCTGTTAACATCAGATAAGATGTTACCTTATTGTATGTCATACTTTATTTTTGGCTTCCACAGCTGATTCAAGCTGCACCTAGGTCTTTTAAACTTGCTCTTGTTTTATGTGAAAAATAATAATTAAATTGGCACTTCACCAAAGAACTATTATTGCTTCCAAAATGTTTTTTTTTATTTTTTATTATAGCCATCATGTTGTAAGAAATTAAAGAATACCACAAGAATTCTCCAAGTCATGCACTTGCAGATAAAATGTATATTCTCAATGAGATTATTACAGCTTTAGGTCTGGTTGCATGTAATAGATAGTAGTGACTTATTTTTCATTGCACAGATATCATATAAGTCAGTATGTTCTGTTATGTTCAAGATATACTGTATATTTTAAAATACGTAAAAGGAGTTTAAAACGGGATATGTAATAAATTTAAAAACACAAATAGGAATGTGTTTTGTATATAAGCCAGATTTAAGAGCAAACAACTATGTCATTATCGTAACCTACTCAGGGGCCTCAGGTGGCTGAGTGGTCTAAAGCGCTCACCTTTATTAATCACTGCCTTCTCACCACTGTCTGTGTGGATTCTAGTCTCAGGCTTGGTCATTGTGGGTATGTGAGAAAGCTGCCAGTATCTTCCCATGGTTCAGTGGTTCTTACCAGGATTTTCCTGGGTTCTTCCTTCACCTGTTATACTGACCACCATGTATAGCCTATCGTAAGGTGAAAAATGATGTTAACCACAAAACAACAACAACAATCAACCTACTGATATGAAGGCAAACTGGCTCAGTGGTTAGCTTGTTGGACTGATCACTGAAAGGGTGCAGGTTCAGATCTTACCATTAGATCAGCCTGGTCAGCCACCATAATATGTCCTTGGGCAAGGCATTTTAGTTCAATTACCTTGGCACTAAATAATCTATTTGCATTGCTATGTCTTGAAACACCAAATCAACAAATCAACCTACTCAGAACAAAATATATATGTAGTTTTTGAATTTGTTTTGACCATTTTAGATTTTTAAATGTTACCTTTAATGAAATCACATACTTGGTAATAATAATAATAATAATAATAATAATAATAATAACAACAGCAATAGCAAGAATAATAATAATAATAATAATAATAATAATAATAATAATAATAATAATAACAACAACAACAGCAAGAAGAAGAACAACAATAATAATAACAGCAAGAACAACAACAATAATAATAATAACAACAGCAAGAACAACAATAATACAACAGCAAGAACAATAATAATAATAATAATAATGATAATAATAAAAGCAAGAACAACAATAATAATAATAATAACAACAACAACAGCAAGAAGAAGATAAACAACAATAATAATCATAATAATAATAATAACAACAACAGCAAGAAGAACAATAATAATAATAACAGCAAGAACAACAACAACAATAATAATAATAATAATAACAACAACAGCAAGAACAACAATAATACAACAACAGCAAGAACAACAACAATAATAATAATAATGGTGACTGTGCTTATAGAGGGTGACATGCATAGTTTCAGAACTAGTCTTCTTTGTGGCCCTAACTGGTCTTCTTTGTGGCCCTTAGAAAACTAGTCTTCTTTGTGGCCCTAACTGGTCTTCTTTGTGGCCCTTAGAAAACTAGTCTTCTTTGTGGCCCTAGCTAGTCTTCTTTGTGGCACTAGCTAGTCTTCTTTGTGGCCCTTAGAAAACTAGTCTTCTCTGTGGCCCTAGCTAGTCTTCTTTTGTGGCCCTAACTGGTCTTCTTTGTGGCCCTTAGAAAACTAGTCTTCTTTGTGGCCCTAACTAGTCTTCTTTGTGGCCCTAGCTAGTCTTCTTTGTGACCCTAACTAGTCTTCTTTGTGGCCCTAGCTAGTCTTCTTTGTGGCCCTAGCTAGTCTTCTTTGTGGCCCTCTAGCATTTTCCATGAATATTAGGTGGAAAAAATGTGCATATGCAACGTTAAAAGCATAAGATTTTATTGCTTCTTAAAATTTATTTTTAAAATCATATGTTGTGTCCTGTGATGATTGAATTATAAATTTGTGATTAGTTAATGTGGATGTTTATGACATTACATTGCTTATGTCAGTGAAAATACTTCCTGTAATATTCTGAGATATCTTTGTTTTGCATAGATGGATTCACATGCTGTTGAAATTACTTCAAAATATTCAAGATATTTTAAATTAACAAAAATGCTTCAGTCTGAGACTGCAGCATGGACATTTTTTGTGTGCTATACATTGTTTTGATTCTTTTTTTTGTTGCAAATTTTGTTTAAAATTGAACATCCACATACAACTGATCAGGGAATTTTTATAAACAATAGGACAGCTAGTATATTGGTATTAGGGTCCCACAGAAGATATATTAACAGCTAGGTTATCAGTGGTAAGGTCCTACAGAAGTTACTTATCATTATCATTGGCTAACAGAAGTTACTTATCATTATCAGGGTCCTACAGAAGTTACTTAACATTATCAGGGTCCTACAGAAGTTACTTAACATTATCAGGGTCCTACAGAAGTTACTTATCATTATTAGGGTCCTACAGAAGTTACTTAACATTATTAGGGTCCTACAGAAGTTACTTATCATTATTAGGGTCCTACAGAAGTTACTTATCATTATCATTGGCTAACAGAAGTTACTTAACATTATTAGGGTCCTACAGAAGTTACTTATCATTATTAGGGTCCTACAGAAGTTACTTAACATTATTAGGGTCCTACAGAAGTTACTTATCATTATTAGGGTCCTACAGAAGTCCTACAGAAGTTACTTAACATTCTTAGGGTCCTACAGAAGTTACTTATCATTATTAGGGTCCTACAGAAGTTACTTAACATTATTAGGGTCCTACAGAAGTTACTTAACATTATTAGGATCCTACAGAAGTTACTTATCATTATCATTGGCTAACAGAAGTTACTTAACATTATTAGGGTCCTACAGAAGTTACTTGTATTTTATTAGGGTCCTACAGAAGTTACTTATCATTATTAGGGTCCTACAGAAGTTACTTAACATTCTTAGGGTCCTACAGAAGTTACTTATCATTATTAGGGTCCTACAGAAGTTACTTAACATTATTAGGGTCCTACAGAAGTTACTTAACATTATTAGGATCCTACAGAAGTTACTTATCATTATCATTGGCTAACAGAAGTTACTTAACATTATTAGGGTCCTACAGAAGTTACTTATCATTATCATTGGCTAACAGAAGTTACTTAACATTATTAGGGTCCTACAGAAGTTACTTAACATTATTAGGGTCCTACAGAAGTTACTTATCATTATCATTGGCTAACAGAAGTTACTTAACATTATTAGGGTCCTACAGAAGTTACTTAACATTATTAGGGTCCTACAGAAGTTACTTATCATTATCATTGGCTAACAGAAGTTACTTATCATTATCAGGGTCCTACAGAAGTTACTTATCATTATCATTGGCTAACAGAAGTTACTTAACATTATTAGGGTCCTACAGAAGTTACTTAACATTATTAGGGTCCTACAGAAGTTACTTAACATTATTAGGGTCCTACAGAAATTACTTATCATTATCATTGGCTAACAGAAGTTACTTAACATTATTAGGGTCCTACAGAAGTTACTTAACATTATTAGGGTCCTACAGAAGTTACTTAACATTATTAGGGTCCTACAGAAATTACTTAGTATTAGAGTCCTACAGAAGTTACTTATTATTATTAGGTTCCTACAGACATTACTTGTATTTTATTAGGGTCCTACAGAAGTGACTTATCATTATTAGGGTCCTATAGAAGTTACTTACCATTATTAGGGTCCTACAGAAGTTACTTATCATTATTAGAGTCCTACAGAAGTTACTTATCATTATTAGGGTCCTATAGAAGTTACTTATCATTATTAGAGTCCTATAGAAGTTACTTATTATTATTAGGTTCCTACAGACATTACTTGTATTTTATTAGGGTCCTACAGAAGTGACTTATCATTATTAGGGTCCTATAGAAGTTACTTACCATTATTAGGGTCCTACAGAAGTTACTTATCATTATTAGAGTCCTACAGAAGTTACTTATCATTATTAGGGTCCTACAGACATTACTTGTATTTTATTAGGGTCCTACAGAAGTGACTTATCATTATTAGGGTCCTACAGAAGTGACTTATCATTATTAGGGTCCTACAGAAGTTACTTATCATTTTTAGAGTCCTACAGAAATTACTATAACAGCTAGATTATTATTATAATTAGAGTCCTAAAATTTATCTTTAGAAACTTATAAATGTCAATCACTAGATAAAGGAGTATTTAAATTAATAAAAGAATGAGCACTTTATCTGAATATATCACATGACTATTGTGTTATTTATGTTAATATACCTATATTATAAATTTTGTATACATGTAACACAGTTAGAATGCCTCCTGACCTGTTAAGGAAAGCAGAAAGATGCAATGACCATCAGGCATCCAGATGTATTTCAAAGTAGTCTTACTACACTTTCCTGTGGTTTGATCAAATAAAATCAGAAATGATGTCATGTAAAGGAAAGAGGAAAGGTGTAATGACCAAGTCATCCAAATGTATTTTAAAGTAGTCTTACTACACTGTCCTGTGATTTGATCAAATAAAATCAGGAATGACATCATGATGTCATGTAAAGGATAGAGGAAAGGTGTAATGACCGAGTCATCCAAATGTATTTTAAAGTAGTCTTACTACACTGTCCTGTGATTTGATCAAATAAAATCAGGAATGACATCATGATGTCATGTAAAGGAAAGAGGAAAGGTGTAATGACCGAGTCATCCAAATGTATTTCAAAGCAGTCTTGCTACACTGTCCTGTGATTTTATCAAATAAAAATCAGTAGTTTTTGTCATATGATAAATAAAATCTTACATTTGTGATCTTTTCAAATGAATTTATGAAATGAGCGGAATAATTTGTATCTTTCCAAGCATTTTCTTTTACTCATTTCATAAATTTCATTTGAAATTGGCCATTTATAATACTATTTTTTTTCTTCAAATAAATAAAGCTATTTATCAGAATTCTTTCATATTCCAGTCTTAAAAAAATCTGTAAATTGTATGTTTGGATTATAAGTACGATTTGTCAGCACATGTCTGCCAGTATGGCATCAGATCAGTAAAGATAGTAATTTTTTTAATGAATTTATAGCTAGCCATTGCTTGTGCTGGTATTTCACAAAGAACCAAAACAAAGGAAGCAATGATGTTATAAGGAACCTGCTATAACATTTCCCAGCTGTAGCCATAAAACATTCCAGTTAATTATGTCTCATAGTAAACAATCAAGCATGTGTAATTAGTGAGTTGTAGTACTTTCTTGTGGTCTGTTGAAACCTGTTACTCTGGAGTTTAGACAGTGCACTTTAGGTCCTGAATTACTGCAGCATGATGCAGGCTTGATTAAGCCTTCAAATGCTGTTGATAATAACCAGTCACAAAAGTGTGTGTAGTCAGGTCAGCTGTACTTGTTTTCTGTGAAATGAACATATAAAAAGTTCTTTATTGCACCTTCACATTTCATGCAGTTGGGGTGACATGGTAATTGTGATTTACCCAGTACCACCCCAAAAATGGTTTCTGTTTAATTTTGATTAAACTTGGTGAATGACACGGAAGAAACCAATTGTTCTAGAGGTACCAGTATAAAGGTTAAAGGTTATGCCCACTGACTCAAAGAAAAAAAATTGATTCTGCATAATAACTTTAGTTCCAGGCTTAATTTTGCCAGACTTTGCTGATTGCTTGTACTTGTAGCTAAAAAAACGCCAACACCTATTGATTTTGGGGTTTAAAAGTCAAGGTCACAGTGAGCCAAGAAGTAAGAAGATGGTCTCCTTTCATTAGGCCTAGTTCTAGACTGTGTATCTTGATTGAATTTAATAATGACTTGCACATAGGACAGTGAAGACATTCTTTGATTTTGGGGTCCAAAATTCAGATGTCAAGGTCACTGCAACACAAAATAAACTTCATTTATAAAATACATAATGGTACCAGACTTTGATAATTGTTTTCTAATATGGAAGGGAAAAAAGCCGTAGATATTAGTTTGGACAGCCTAAAAGTCAAGATCACAATGATTCAAATAAAGATGAGTGGTCTTGCCATGATAATTGTTGCACAGTGCAGATTTCCAGAAAACTGTGCAATGAAGCAGGCTATGCAAATAAAAGGGAACAAACTAAAGCCAAGAAAAATAACCCTTCTGAACAAAGATGATGGTAGTTGTTAAATCAGAATGTTACAACTCAATGAATAACCTCAAAATAAATTGAACCCAAACAGAGTGAGAGATATGATTTAGTCAGATCATTATTTACCATGTTCCATTATAAGTATTTATTAAATGTGAAGTGACAGTATATTTTCTGCTCATACATTATTAGAACATATATGTAAATAAATTTTGAAATCATAGAACAAGAACAAGTTTTTGACACCATGGCATTCAAAAGTTACTGAAGTCCATGCTGTAAGGAACAATAAATGGAATCTTTTCTAGTCATTCTTGTAACTTTTTGTATCTAACTCCTGGCAAGTCCAGGATCTTGTGTCGATTCATAATCTAAATCTAGGAAAGTCTATGATCTTGCATCAATTCATAATCTTAGTAAAGGCAAGTCCATGATCTTGCATTGATTAGTAATCAAAATTCAGGCAAGTCCATGATCTTGCATTGATTAGTAATCAAAATTCAGGCAAGTCCATGATCTTGCATGGATTCATAATCTAAGTCAGGCAAGTCCATAATCTTGTAATGATTAGGAGTCTAAATTCAGGCAAGTCCATAATCTTGTAATGATTCGTATGGCACAAAATATTCTCATTACGAGGTCATTAAACTCCTTAACGTTGGGGCAAATAGTCTGTCTACAATGTGATGCATACCATGCATACTGTATACATAAAAATATCCATTACCTAATCCCATAATAGTCTCTGTATAAAGGGATGTCGCCCAATTCTATAACAGACAATTAATGAGCAAACTTTGCATCTTCAGGATAAAGGACAGTTACACCAAGGTGTTATTTGCATCATGGAGATAATTTTCTTTTATTTTGGCTATTCAGATATGTGGGCTGTGCAAAATAACAGGTATGCATATAAACAGTCATGTGTGTGTGTGTGTGTGATTTAGATTTTTAACATAACTTTAACAATTTTTCAGTCATATTGCTACGATGTCTGCAGTGTGGCATTTTACAGTGATGTCTAGCACTGGGGCATCATCCCGCAGACATGTAGCATGATGTCCCACCTAGTCATATTTTCCTGACACCAGGTCGACAAGTCCTAACACTAACCTCTTAATGCTGACAGCCAAGTGAGGCAGCTGTCAGTACCATTTTTTAGTCTTTGGTATGACTCGGCTGGGGTTCAAACTCGCGACCTCCTGCATCCGAGGTGGACACTCTAACCAGTAGGCCACCGGAGCGGTTTCTCTGTGACCAGTAAACATTTTTAGAAGTCTTTGGTATGACTCGGCCGAGGATCGAACCCATGACCTCCTGCATCCGGGGCGGATGCTCTAACCACTAGGCCACTGGAGCGGTCCATATAAACAGTCAGATTTTATGATAAATAAGAAAAAGGATTTGTGCATAAATATCCAAGATATGCATATGATTGATATGTGCTTAGGCATTATGCACTGGGGGCCCTGAGTGGCCGAGTGGTCTAAGGCGCTCACCATTCTGGATTACTGCCATGTCACCTTTGTCTGCGTGGGTTCAAGTCTCGGGCTCAGCTAACGTGGGTATGTGAGAAAACTTGCCAGTAGCTTCTCGTGAGTTGGTGGTTCTTCCTGGGGTTTTCCAGGGTTCTTCCTCCACCAGTTATACTAGCTGCCATGTATAATCTATCTTGTGCTGAAAAATGGTATTAAACCCTACAACAACAACAACAACAACATTATGCACTGTGTATATCCAGTTAGGGACTGTACGTCGTATATACCTAGTTAGGTGTTATGCACTGTATATACCTAGTTAGGTGTTATGCACTGGATATACCAAGTTAGGTGTTATGTACTTATATACCCAGGTAGGTGTTATGCACTGGATATACATAGTTAGATGTTATGCACTCTATATACCTAGTAATGTGTTATGCACTGTATGTACCCATTCATCAGGGAAGGTAGTTTAATGCATAGATAGTATATTTGGTACCATCAGTGGTAAATACAAGGTAATCTTTCTGATATACCTAGAGAATTTTATGCAATCAGGGATTTACAAATTTCATCTAAGTCATTTTCACCGGTGCAAGCTGTCTGGAAAATTAAACATGCCCATGGAAAATCTGAGTTTGCTCCAGATATAATATCCAACATGAGTAAAACAATAAGAGAAAATATGGAACATTTTTTAATCCATTTATTTAACAATTATCATCATTAGTCAGCTTCAAAATAGTGACATTCATCAAAATATTGGAGAATCTGACTTTTGAGAATGATTTGAGAACACTCTTGTTTATCTGTTAATTGTTTGCCAAGCAGTTTTTTTATCAAATCTCCTGTAGTTATTATGTTAACAACATATCATGAATGCTGCCTGTGGGTAGTAGATATTCTTATTATGACTACGTGCGAGAGAATGCAAAACTGTCCTTGACATTGACTACAAGTTATAAATGACAGATAAAATTGACTGCTCCCATGGCCTAAGTGGTTAGCATCCACCTTGGATATGGAAGGTCGCGGGTTCAAACCCCACCTGGGTCATGCCAAAGACTTATAAAAATGGTACTAACAGCTGCCTCAATAAGTAGTCAACATTAAGAGGTTAGTGTTAGGACTGGTCGGCCTGGTGTCAGGATAATGTGACTGGGTGGGACATGATACTACATGTTTGGATCATGATGCCCCAGTGCTAGACATCATTATAGACTGCCATGCTGCAGACAGTGTAGCAAATATGACTGAAAATTTTTTAAAGCTACATTAAAAATCCAAAACAAAAACACACAGATACAACAAATGAAAGAAACTGAAGCCAGGTATACAGAAGAAGAATGTTATGCCCTGTATATACTCAGTTAGACACTATACATTGTATATACCCAATTAGACATTATATGCTGTATATACTCAGTTAGTCACTATACATTGTATATACCCAATTAGACATTATACACTGTATATACTCAGTTAGACACTATACATTGTATATACTCACTTAGACATTATACACTGTATATACTCAGACACTATACATTGTATATACTCAATTAGACATTATACGCTGTATATATTCAGTTAGACAATATACATTGTATATACTCAATTAGACATTATACACTGTATATATTCAGTTTGGGCTTTATACACTGTATATACCAAGCTAGGTGTTACAAACTATATTTACCTAGGTAGGTGTTATATACTAGATATACCCAGGTAAGTGTTATACACTGGATATATGCAGTTAGGTGGTATAGACTGTACATGTATATATCCAGTTAGGTGGCATGCACTGTCCATATATGCATACTTTCTCATTCCTGTTCATTACCTGAAATAATTAAGTGTCAGCAACACCAACATTTAATTCACACAATCTGTACAAAACCTAGGTGTCACTTTCGACTGTACTCTGTCATTACACCAACATGTGATGAGCGTATGCAAGGCTGTATACCTGGATCTGAGACACATCAGCTCTGTTCACAATTTCATTTCTGTTGATGACACTAAAATATCTGTGTGTTCCTGAGTACTTCTATTTTCTAGACTTGACTATTGTCTGGTTCATTTCAATATCTAGTTCAAAATACAGCTGCTTGGATCATCCTTAGATTACCAAGAACTGAACACTCTTCCCCCATACTTGTACCATGTGTACACCCTTTCTAGATGCTAACACTTCTCTTATGATTATACTATCCTCATTATTCCAGCTATCAAAAACATGTCCTACAGACAATGTTCTTTTGCGTATCTGTGCCCAGCTATGTGGAATGAATTGCTTTTGAACTTTGACAAAATCAGACTGTAGTCTCATTCAAGAGTGCTCTATAAGCTCACCTCAGCCGGCAAGAAGACTTAAAACAACTATATTTCCTTACATTGAATTATTTTCAGCATGTTTTTGTTTGTGATTTCACTCTGTTCATTTTTATAATCTTGTCTATATTGTCCTTGTGTGATTACTACTACTGTAAAGTGCTTAGAGCTTTTAAAGATTTAGAGATGTACTAAGTCATTATCATCATTATTATTATTATTATTATTATCATTATGGCATGACCTTTTTTGCCACATTGAAAGCACCACAATGACTATAATCTTTTAGTTTCCATTCATTTTGGATTTTGCATATGGTTAAATACATCCTTGGAAATGACAAACGCTGCTTTTGATGGTTAGAATGTTGTAGAGTAGGATTTGGAGTCAAGTCAAATTTTATGAACAAAGGGCCAGGCAACTCAACAAAGGGCCAGGCAACTCAACAAAGGGCCAGGCAACTCAACAAAGGGCCAGGCAACTCAGTCGTTTACTTACTCAGAGTATTTTACTTCCAATTTTGAAGATGTTCAGACGAATCAAAAGGCTGCATTTATACAGTTTGAGTTAGTTTTCCAAGTTTTGAAGTAATTATTTTTTTGCTCAAAATGTTGATTAAAGGTTGAATTTACAGAAAGAAAGATTCATAAGACATTGTGTTAATATTGGTAGAGCTAGGATGTTATACAATAATTAAGCTACAGCACCTGGGATGTGGTAACTCTTGGAGGATGTATACGATACACAGAATAGACTGGTGAGTTTTGAGATGGTCCCTTAGAGATAGGAATCAAAAAATGCTGCAGAGAATGACATGTTTTGGTATACATAAAAGCTGTATGTGGTATATATCTGTAGTTTAGAAGAGCTGGGACACTCAGCCCAGTTGGGGAAGGCTGTGGTGGTGTACAGATATCATATGTAGCGCTATTTCTACTACATGTACCAATACTACTACAGCACTGATACACTCCCTATCATCAAGTGATGGGTAATGTACAATTTATAAATTATTGCATCTTATGGTTATGTTTTTTCATAGATTCCTAATTTTGCCTGAAATTAATATTTCACATTTAAGATAATTTAACTGTCAATCATCAGTATAATTGAAATTTATTGTTTTAAAACCACTGCATTTTTTAAAAAATCATTTCTACTTGTAATTAGTCAAGTTCACTTATGTTTTTTTCAACAATTTAGCTAGTTTATTGAAACAATTTCAAAATTCAAGAAGAAAATTAATTGATGGTGGTTTGTGTGTGTGTGTGTGTGTGTGTGTGTGTGTGTGTGTGTGTGTGTGTCATAGCAAGTATAACTTTTCTGAATGATTGAATTTGACTGCTAAATAAACAGACGTTTTCAACAATGTTACAACATAAATTCTAGTTTTCAACAGTGTTATAACATAATTTTCTCCTGTGTATGGTTTATATGTATCAGGGTTTGCTGTTCTAAGTTCACAACTTGATCATGACGAATTTAATTCAATTTTAGATCAGTTTTCTTGGACAGAATAATGGTATATTTCTATAAATCACAAGTAAAATGTTTTTCCTGAAATACAATTTTACCAAAATTTAAGTTTTCTCAGTTTATGAAAAAAAGTCTGAGTTGAATTTTAATGAGGTTCTCATAACAAGTGGTGGCATTCTAACATTTATTCATTGTCATCTCCTTGAATCAGAGATTAAGTCTTCATATGATTGTGGTCTTCATCTGACATTTTCCATTTGGTATCTCTTTTATGCATTTTTATTGAGCAATTGTTTATGTACACATAACCACTAATTTTGAATCCTTATGGATACAATCTGACACTTAGTCCATCAGTTGATACTTATGGATACAATCTGACACTTAGTCCATCAGTTGATCCTTATGGATACAATCTGACACTTAGTCCATCAGTTGATCCTTATGGATACAATCTGACACTTAGTCCATCAGTTGATCCTTATGGATACAATCTGACACTTAGTCCATCAGTTGATACTTATGGATACAATCTGACACTTAGTCCATCAGTTGATACTTATGGATACAATCTGACACTTAGTCCATCAGTTGATCCTTATGGATACAATCTGACACTTAGTCCATCAGTTGATACTTATGGATACAATCTGACACTTAGTCCATCAGTTGATACTTATGGATACAATCTGACACTTAGTCCATCAGTTGATACTTATGGATACAATCTGACACTTAGTCCATCAGTTGATACTTATGGATACAATCTGACACTTAGTCCATCAGTTGATCCTTATGGATACAATCTGACACTTAGTCCATCAGTTGATCCTTATGGATACAATCTGACACTTAGTCCATCAGTTGATCCTTATGGATACAATCTGACACTTAGTCCATCAGTTGATCCTTATGGATACAATCTGACACTTAGTCCATCAGTTGATACTCAAGCTGAATGTGGAAGGGGGGGGGGGGTGTTGTTGGGGTTTTTTGTTGTTGCTTTTTTACAAACTTATCATATATACTTATAAGGTAAGTCCAACTGCAAACTGCACAGACCCATATCTGCCATCACATAATTTCCCAGCCAATCTGGGTTTATACAGTTTGTGGAAAGTAATCAGTAGAACAAACAATGTAGACCCTGATCAGCCGATGCATTATGCAATGGAAGATCAGGATTTGTAATTTGCATTTGGACTCTGCTTACAAGTGAGTATATATGGCAAGCAAAAGAATTATTCTTCACAAGGCCAATATGGGCTAAACCTATGTTGAACAAAAGCTACATCAGATTTGTTGATCCTATTTGTTACTGTTTGGATAGAGTTGAATTTAGTCTACACTGGTATTCAGAAGTATCATGTCTAGCTCAGTAGTATTTAAATAGTAGGTTCTGTGAATGACTATCGTTTCCAGTGTTTAACTCGGTTGACCATTTGGTCAGATGAGGTTATGGTTTGGAGCAGTTTCTGTTGCCCATGACATCTGTTGTTGTTGTTGTTGTTGTTGTGGGGCTTAACGCCATTTTTCAGCACACGATAGGCTATACATGGCGGCCAGTATTAATGGTGGAGGAAGAAACCGGGAAATCCCCAGAAAAGAACCACCAACCCACAAGAAGCTACTGGCAAGCTTTCTCACATATCCACATTCGCCGAATCCTAGACTTGAACCCACGCAGACAGAGGTGAGATGGCAGTGATCCGTAACGGAAAGCGCTTTAGACCACTCGGCCACTCAGGGCCCCCCATGACATCTGTCTTTCTGTCCATGAACATTTCACTGGCAGAAATGTTTTTGAACTGATTTTGATAAAACTATATATATATATATATATATATATATATATATATATATATATATATATATATATATATATATATATATATATGGAGTCTTGTACAAGTTCAGTAATTGGATCAGCACATATTAATGAGGTGATCATGCATCTGATTGACTTAGTTTGTTACCTCTATGGAGTTCATAATTTGTTTTGATTTTGCTTAACTTTTAAAGATATGCTTATCATCAGTAATGACATTTAGTCATCATGCATATTGATGAGGTGACTTTGCATCCATCTGGCTAAGTTTGTTACCACTCTGAAGTCCTTATTTTTGATCAGGTTTTGACCTACCTTGGAATACATTCTTATCTCATCAAAATTTTGGACAGGTTCAACACAAGTGTGATATACACATATTGATGCAATATTTTGTCTGATTGTCTGATCTTGTTACCATCTTGAAAGCCATATTTCCTGTGATTTTAATCAAATGAGGAATATGGGCTTAAATCATCAAGTTTTTGGATGTGAAAGATCTGTGCATATTAATGTGTTCGACTTGCATCTGATTGACTGGACTTGTTACCACTCTGGATGCCATATTTCAGATTAGTTCAATTAAACATGCTGAATATGTGGTTATGTGATCAAAATCTCACATGAATTTAGTGATGAGTGAGATCAGTGCATATTAATGAGGTGTTCTTGAATATGATTGACCACTTTAAAGACTATTTTTTATCCTATTTTTTTTGGAGTAAATTTTGTAAGCATACTTAAATCATCATTGTATCCAGTTTTGTCACGAGAACAATCCACTCATATTAATTAAATTCAGCACAGTTAGACATAGCTGTAATCAGTTTGTTTTTCCTTTTAAATACTTTGTTTTTTTCTAGAAAGGAAAACCAGGAAAAGTAATTCATGACACTGACTCTTGAGAAGCACAGGGTTGGATTAAAAAGAGTTCTTCTTGCAGATATTATGCAAACCAGATAAAACAATAAAATTTTAAAATACAAAATGCATGTTTCAGTAGAGCAATGTATTAAATTAGTATTATAATACATCATTGGGATCAAAATGGATGATTTTTAATTTAAAATTGTAGAAAAATTATAGAATATATATATTGTTGGAGAAAATGCACAATTACAGGCTGGCATAATCTGTGTGAAGTGCTGTAATTAAGGATAATAATTCCTTTACACAGTTATAGATATTTGTTTGCAATTGTATGTTTTCTAATATTGATTTTGCTCCAGCAGGAACATATTTCATGCATAATCAATATCTAAATTTATTTGTTTATTTGCTGAGAATATATTTCTTAACTGTTGATAGTATTGCCATACTAATTTATAGGAAACATTTGCATTTTTTCTATCAGGTGTATTGTGTATTATGTTGTGGCATTTCATATATTCAGTGCCATTACCCTAATTTTTAAAAACATTTTTTCTATTCTTAGCTTTCAGTTAAAAAATACCCCAATATGTTTTTCTCCTGATCCACATAGACATGAATTAACAAAGCAAAGAGACCTGACCCCACCCCCCCAAAATTATAATTTCACGTTATGTGACCCCTAATTAAAACTTCGTAAACTGTTGACTTTCATTTATTACAGTTTTCCAAATCAAGACCTAAAGAGAACAAGGACTTAAATGTTAAGAAATTCCTAAATAATTATACTATATGTTGCTTTGTAGAAATATGCAAATGTCTGGGTTGTCAGTAATTCTGGAATAGTTTAGAAAGAAGAAAAGCAAAAGATGGATATGGAAGTCAGTTTTATTCAAGGCCTTTGGTGCATGTCAGTTAAGATATGTCTGGAACAGGTTAAGTATCAATTCCATACATGTATAGTCCATGTTAGATGATTTGCCCATTGCATTGACCTTAGAAAGTTTAGCAAAGCCATGTACAAAATGAACACAAAATTGCCAACTTTCCTCATATTTACAACTTAAGCCCCTTTGGGTTTGCTCATGGAATAAATAACATGATTTATTTGTTAAGACCCAGCAAGTGACACAAGTTTTATTGGGAATTTTTTCTGCTTTAAATAGAAATTGTGAAAATTGTTTTGCTCTCACCGATTCAAAATATTTTGCCAACATCTTATGGAGGACTAGAAAGAAGGAAAAAGGTTTATGCTCAGATAACCCATCGTTCAAGTCTTAAAAAAATGCTGTTGAAATTTTTTTAGTCCTGATGTGTACTTTTGTCTTTTTAGATTGGTTGAGGTGGAGGTGCTGTCGTTAGATGGCAGCAAAAAGACCTAAAGATGAGCACAAAGAACATGAGGCCAAGATTGAGAGAGAATTGCTTCCTGCTGTACAACTGGAAAAGAAAGAAATTCGCATGAAGATGAGCAACCCACCACTTCTACCATCACGAGATGTCATCACTCCCATCATTCATATAAGGCCTGAAAATGGATCTGGTGGTGCTGACCAAATTGTGGGGAAAGAGGCTGAGAGTCTGAAGGAGATGCAGCAAGAAACGTCAGAAAGGACATCAGAGCTGACAGTAAAACTGAATGGACATCGAGAATTGTCTGGAAAACCATCTCCTAGACCTGGCAGTAGGCCCATTTCTTCAGAAAGTGGAAAAAGCACACAGGAGGAAAACACTTTAGAAATTATGGAATTTTTTGAGAAAGGTGAAAAGACATTTCATCAGCATCTGCATGCCATGCAAAGAAGACATTCAAATAAAAAGATACGTTCACCAAGTCAAAGCCCAGTGAGACAAAGCATAGGTCTTGATCATTTGGACAACCTTGTGAGGTTAATGGAACAGTTATCATCATTAAGAGATGAAAATATGAAACTGAAAAAGAAATGTGCCTATCTTGAAAGCACCAAGACACTATTGCAAGTAAAGAGTTCTTTTGCTGAGGAAGGCCTTCATGATATATTTCCTCCAGAAACTTCAGAGCCCACTAAACTGCATTTTAAGTCTCACAGTGAGAAAGTCAGCCACTCTAAAACATTTGAAGAAGTTAAAATACGGCCAAGACTCCCTAGTGCAGAAGATGCAGAGTATATTGAATTCCTTGACTCAAATTCAGACCAATCTCCAAAACGCCCTAAGAATTCATTGCACAAACGTAGTTTTTCAACAGGTTCATTGGAAATTCCATCTGATATACTAGAACAGTCTGAAGGTGATGATGAAAAGATGTCTAAGTCTTATGAGAAAAGTGTTAAAAGGTCTAGAACAAAAATTTCCAAATCCCCAGAGAGTAAAGGAAAATCCAAATTTTCTAAATGGGCCAAAGTGAAAAAAGTATTAACTGGTCAACAGCTTTCAGAAAATATCAGTTCTGGAATAAAATCCATCAAAGAATTGGGAAAAGGAAGTTATTTTAGATATGGTCCAGTGGCTTGCAGAGAATTAACAGTTCCAGTAGTGACAGAGAGCCGATCAGTGGATAGTGGTGTTGGAAGTGGAGTGGATGCAGAGGTACAGGATGTGAGAAAATCCACATCTTCTGGAGAGCCACCTAGTCCAACTGGGTTCACTGAAAGACACATTGATGTCCCGGATACAAAGTATGACCTCCTGAGTGCTGGAATCTGGATGGGCCCTCCAGAATGGATTGAAAAACAAGAAATGGAAGAAAAGCTCAAAAAGGAGCAGGAGGTAGCAAAGCAACATGAGAGAAAGGACAGTCAAGGATCAGACACAAGGGAGGATGAAAGTATGCAGTTCCATCTTTCTCAGTCAGAGATCATGCTCAATGAGCAGACTGATCAGTTGCTTATGGTCCCCATTGTGCGGAGACAATCTAGTCCATCACTTTTGGATGATGCCACAGGAGAGGAGGAGGAGGAAGAGGATGCACAAGCAGCTTCATTACACAGGTCCTCAAGTTACAAAGAAAGGATCATGGAGCAGGATGAAGTAATGAAAGAAGCTGACTCCTCTCCCAAGTTGGAAAAAGAGAAGAAGCTACACAGAACTCCTTGGGGCAGAGTGAAAGATATCATCACAACAAGAAGGGACAGTGTGAAGAAAAAATCAGGCAGAAAAGTGGCAAAGGCAGACTTTGAAGGAGAGGAAATTAGTGAAAGAGATTTTGAAGATGATAGACAAGGAAGAGAGGATATTGAAGGCCCAGTGAGTCGGTCTACTCCAAAAACATCCCCTGTAGTTTTTCGCCATGCCAAACAGACAGGCAAAAGTCCCAGTCTTTCACCTCCAGATGCAAGGGAAAAACCTTCCCCATTCAGAGGGCCAATCTCTGGAGTAAATGTGGATGTTTCCACTCTTCTAGGTAAGTGTATTGATATGGAAACAAAATATCAGGACAACATTTCCAGTACAGTGGTATTCCTCTTATGATGTCAATCATTTTGGAATTAAATGTAGCCATACAAATTTTCCTTTTGGAATGGGTACCAAACAGTAACAAATCTTGTCACTATCATAGAATTTAAAGTGACCTTTGACAAGGGATAGCCATTATTTACAGAGGGCCTTTATAAGAAAAGAATTATGTTTTTATATTATATACATTTTTAATATAACAGGCAAACAATAGATTTCAGCAATTATACCGTACAATTTCACTAAATCATGTACCAAAAGATTTTGGTGTTTTATAAAGATGGTCTAGATAACAAGGCTTAATCAGTATCAAAATAGTTTGATTAGAAGCAAACATGTGGCCAGTTTTATACAGAGGTAACTCAGTTGTTGAGGTGTCAGTTTAGGGTCATTTCAGTGCACCAGTTTCATGTAAATATGGGATATTAACACGAGTTCTCATGTAAGGCAATTTAATAAGTGAGTTGAAGAATTTTGCATAGGTGTCACCCTCTTGAGATGAAAACCTGTATGCCAGACCAATAAAAACCTTACAAAGACCAAAAAAACTTACGTGAAAAAATGTATTCATACAGTATATAAGATCAACCGTTTTAAAACCACAAATGCTATACACAAAGTATTTTTACACATATTTACATAATTATTTACATTTCTGAAACTTTATTTCATTCTTTTTACTTGTGCGTTGTATTATATGCAACACATGCACCTTTCACACTTTTCAAAATATATTCTGGGGTTTTAAAGTCTCTGCAGCAGATGTCATTGTTTATTTTACATTGTAAAAACGATGCTAATGTGTCTTGAATTCAGACTTCCTTCATTCTGTATGTATTTTCTTCATCATCGAAAAAGATCTCTCACAGTCTGCAAGGTTCCTTCAGATCATATATGCCCAACGCCACCACTTTAATGTCTTTACTGCATATTTTACAAAAAGCATGGGAAGATCCTAACTTTGATACATCTACAATGCCAGGGAGGACTTTAATCCAATCAGCCTGAAACCTGTCAAGACCTCAGTCAGTGACTTCAAGCTTGCGTTTCTTCAAGTTAGGCTCAGCCATTTGATGGATGGAATATTTCAACTAGCTGAAAGAAATAACAAAAAATAATTTAAAAATTTAGATTTGATATGTGATAGAAGAAGATCTCCCAATTACAAATGTGTTACGAATTTGTATTTTTTCCCTATAAATACCAAGATATTACGCCAGGAACTAATGTATATTGGGGTATTATCGGACAAATATTAAATGGAACGCAGTATTAAAACTTATCTATTTAAGTTTTTCCTGCCAAATGGAATTAACGCTAGCAAATAACCTTGATTACTATTTTGCAGCATCCATTTTGAACATACATGTATCACGTGATCATTCTGGGTCATGCAAAATAGAGGCTCAATACGGGGTTAAATCAGACACCTCCGGGTATTCTTGGACATTTATTTGTATTTTCATAAAAATAGTTTAAACTCTTACATATGTAATTTAATCAAGCACATGAATAAATTAAACAAGACTATGTAAATATTCAATATTTTGGTTATATTTATCATGATTGTTACTGCCTGTATAAAAATTGCATAATGGTGTTTCAAATGTTTAAATGAACTCTCTGAGAAAAAGATTCACAGTTATTGCTGCTGTCAATGCTGCCAGAAAGGTGAATAATATTTTGTTTTCCACTAACCCAAGTACAATAAAAGAAATCGCATCATTTAAGCTTCAAGATAATATTTTTTTTACATTACTGGTCCATGAATTATCAAGCTAGGGATTGTTATAAACATTTCATCTTAATATATAATGTGTATAACACTCTTATGTAAACAGTCTTGATGAAATGTGATGAGACAGCTGAAACTTTTTTGAATGAAATATTTACCTAATAATAATAATAATAATAATAATAACAACAACAAAGAAGTTGGTGCAAAGATTTTATTTTATTTTCAGTGGTGAGGGTTAATGTAGATTATTTACATATTTGATTCTTAATTAGTCAATTAATTAATTAGTCACAAATGTTATCAATGCAGTTTTTCTGGGAATACCAACTGAATAATCTACAATATCAGTTGAAGTAGTTTTTGTCTTCTTTACAAACTTAATTTATTTGAAATATCACAGGAGTCTCACGTTTTATCAATAAAGTATGAGGAAATTTCTGACAACATGAAATCACCTTATCAGTATTATCAATGAACACATGGAGTGCAAGCGTGATCACAACCCTCCGCTCAATTCGACTTTTCTCACGTGTCTTTTATTGCTTCAGAATTGCAAGAAGACTGAAAAACTACACACATCCATTCAAAAGACAGTAACGTACCAACACATAACTCTCAGATCACCATCGCATGAACCCAATCCGGCGAATTAACCTTTATTTTCACCATTACGGTCACAAACACTTTTGAGCAGGATTCATTAGAGGAAGTAGCCCATTCTACCAGTTTCTACCCTGCAGTAAATATGCGTTAGGATCTAATAATTGTTCAGAACACGGCGTAGAATCTGTTATCTTTTTATGGTGGTGCTCACCACCTTAAAACAAATATAAAAATTTATGCAATTATTTTTCTTATTTTCATGTCACATTATGTATGATGTTCTGAATAAAATGGTACATTAACATTGATTTTATGCATGAAAATAAGCAAATTATGCTTAATTTGCTCTTACTTACATAATTTGCCATGAGGCATGTTTGTGTGAGTAGTGACCTTAATTATGGGGAAATTAGAAGTCTTAGAGAATAGGAATAAAGTCAACTTAAATTTAAAACTGTTGCATTAAGTAAAAGAAATATATAGTGAAAATGTTTCTTTATTTGCAATGATATTAAAAAATATAAATGATGACAAAGCAAGTTTGCTTTCTTCCATATTAAACAATAAGCAAATATTTTACCCTTTGACCTTTGACCTTTATGACTCTCACCAGTTCCATCCCTTTCAAACTGTAAAATTTATTGTTGACATCTCAGGAATAATTATGGCTAGTTTAATGTTCCTATCTTTCAGCATAACACTGGTTGCTATGTTGACAAAATGTAATGCATATTTTTTAAAATAGCTCACTTTTTATAAGGTGGGGGGGGCTGTACTTGTTTGAGACTCTGACGCTAATAAATACTGTTCTTTGGTGGGAAATACAGGACTGTTTTGATGCTTGCGAATTAAATATTTCAGCCATACAGTCAAAATAAATCATACAATAATAATAACTATGTGCTCTTTATGGTGGCGCTCACCAGTTATTATGTACTTTTGAGAGAGTAATGTATGTAAAGTGAAGTTGTTTGCATTTAAAGCATGCACAGTGGAGAGAATCTGGGCATACCTCTATGCTGCTTTGATGTAATGTGGCTGACATTTCTTTGGATATTGAACTTTTGGAAATTGTAAATGATCTTAGCACACTGCTAACTAAAATGACTGCTCCCTTGTACTCCAAAAATCAGCCTGAATTTGTCTAAAGTACACTATCCTCAGCAGCTATTAAAATAGGGAAAATGAATTTTGCCAGACTAGACAATACCAGCTTCTGAAAGTGCAATGAATGAATTATCAAATATATAAAATGTAAAAAACGTTATCGGCTCTCTTTTTGACAATTTACCTCTGAAGTTCAGGAAGTGAAAATGACCAAGTGGAGCTAGCACTTTTTTTGAAAGGTGCACATCTGCAGTAAAGGCCAAGCTGTATACTCTATAACCCATATTACACCCATCATTCATACACCAAAATAAAGGGAATTAAAGGTTCTTTGAACAATACCAAAGATGTACAAGATCTTTTTTAAATACCCAATATAACCAGTGAGGAAACCCGGGGAAATTCTTTTTCCTTAAAATTCTAACCCTATGCAAAATACAAAACTGTAGAGCGCCACCAATACTAGGGAAATTTAATAATGCGGACTCAGTCGATTAGTTGAATTTGCTCAGAATAATGAAAGCATCGTGAAAATGTTATTTACAGTATTATATTACTACTATTTTCAAAAGTTGTAAAAAAAAATGCTCTCACTCTGCACATACATGAATACATACATACATACAGTTGCTGATAGCATTCAGATACCAGGTCCAGCATCCGTCTAGGCTTTAATATTTGAAGTGTGATGACGTCATCAACCGCTATTTCTACTATCCGACTTTAACTACATATTTCTGTTCTGGAAGTTGATATAAAATTGTCAAATGATACAATCTGAAACGAAAAACAAGTTAAACATTTTATCTTGTGAAATTACTTTCATGACATTATTCAGCCTGTGGTAGAATGGGCTACTTCCGCTAATGAATTCTGCTCAAAAGGGTTTGTGACCATAATGGTGAGAATAAAGGTTAATTCCCCGGATTGGATTCATGCAATGGTCGTCCGAGAGTTATGCGTTGGTACGTTACTGTCTTTTGAATGGATGTGTGTAGTTTTACAGTCTTCTTGTGATTCTGAAGCATGAGAAAAGTGGAAATATTAAACAACTAGTTGTACTTCATAACCTGCTACATGTATTTCAAATGTCCGATAATAGCCCCTTCGGGTGTTCCCTATATATTTGTCAACCAATCAAACAAAGTTCAATGCCAGCGTCAGAGTAAACATTCAGTCAAACATAACAAGAACTGGTCTATACAATGTCGGATTCATAAGCTGTGTCAGACATATTATTTTTCTCCAGGAATGCAATAACACAGTTTTGGAAATAACTATTTGAATACCAAAAGTCACTCGTTTTTGTACAAAATAAATTTTTCACCTTTTTTAACCAGAGCATAGTCGTATTTCAGAATGATGGAAGGATGAGGTCGGATGTTACATATGTTAATATATTTATAGGTTACTACTTGGCGTTATATAGTTTTACTAATTTTTATTACTTTGTCCGATAATACACGTTGACCGGTAATACCCCGAATGACGTTATCTAAAAATTGAAATCTAAAAATAAAAAAACGGACAAAGTAGCAGTCCAGAAGTTTGTACCTCATAAGCTGTTGATCGTTTCTATTAATTGCGTATCTGGTGTTTGAAAAGTTGTGAATTTGCTATATGGTATGCCGATTTTGGTCAAATCTGGATATAAATTGGCAGTGTTACATATTTTTGAGCCACGAGAATGACGTCACACAGTAGCTGTACTACTTCGTCATTATGGCAATGCATCTTCCTGTTTGCATTAGGTAAACTTAATTCAGAAATATGGCAGGAAGATAAAATCCTGGTTCTAAATTCAGCAGACTATTTATTTTTAATTAGTAACGTGTTATATTGTTAAAAATTTTTAATAAATCGACTTTATCTCCACACAGAAAAGTCAGACGAATTACGGTTACACCACCATGACTGCCACACTACAATAGGCAAAGTATGAAAATTGATGTCAGCTGTATGCATTTGATAGTAATAAGTATAAAAATAATAAAATAATAATGTGTAAAATAAGAAAACATACTACACTGGTAGTTGGTCAATATTAGAAATCCGAGTGAGCGTCAAATTTCAGAGCAATAAACGACAAGATCTTCACACACACACACAAACACACACACACAGGAATTGAACCATGAAATTAAACTCTTTTCATTATCAGGTCAAGGTAAAGCGCGGTTTTGAGTATGATTTGATTGGTTGTTTCAGGCCACCCTGATCTCGTTGAATTCTCGTTCTAAAAAAAAATTATGTCCAGAGTCCCAGATTCATACAAAACAAGAAAAAAAAAAAATACAAATAAAAAAATAAAAATATTATTCATGAAAAAACTGTACAAAACGGTTGTACGGCCGTACACTGACCAAAATGGAAAAAACCGTACAAATTACGAGTAAACCTATGATTTTGAATCTTGATAAAATTCAAGGAATTTCATGAACTTGATAAATATTAGGATTATAAACCTAATAAAAAAAAAACGATGATTATCTGAACTGTGATATAACTTGTTGCACCACTTTCTTTTTCTAGGAGTGAAAGATAGTTTCTTAAAAATTGGTTGTTATTTTTTTATCTAACCTGCTTCACTCTGGTCATCTGCACAACTTCACTCTTGGCATTGACACTGCTTTACTCTTGTCATTTACACTGTTTTACTTTTGGCATTTACACTGCTGTACTCTTCACATTTACACTGCTTTACTCTTGGCATTTACACGGCTTCACTCTTGGCATGCTTCACTCTTAGCATTTGTACTGCTTCACTCTTGGGATTTTACACTGCTTTACTCTTGGTGTTTACACTTCTTTGCTCTTGGTATGCTTCACTCTTGGCACTGACACTGCTTCACTCTTGGCTTTTACACTGCTTTATTCTTGGCATTTACACTGTTTTTCTCATGGCATTTACACTGCTTTGCTCTTGACATACTTTGCTCGTGGCATTTACATTGCTTCACTCTTGGCATTTACACTGCTTTACTCTTGGCATTTATGCTTTCATGTTGCACTGATTTCCATCATATTAGAACCTCTCCAGCAAAATGCTAGAGAACTGCTCCAAAAAGTAGGATGATTGTTCTTCACATATAAACTGAGAATATATACTTGCCCATAAGTCTAGTCCAACTGTAAATAATATAGACACTGATCTGCCATTGCATAATGCAGCAGCAAATCAGTCAGTGTTTTTTGTTCTACTGATTACTCCTAACAAAATGCATAGACCCAGATTTGCTGGCACATAATACAAAGGCAAAACTAGGTCTGTGCAGTTTGCAGTTGGATTCAACTTATAAGCAAGTATATACAATCAGTATTTTCTCTTTGCTGATTTTTGTCTTCAAGAGAAAGGACACAAAGGTAGAGAAGCTGATCTCACTTGTAAATAATTAATTGTTAAAACATGACAATGTTTGACAAAACCTGAACAATTTCTGAAATTTTGTTCCCTCAGTGTAATTATTTGCTGAGTTTTGTTCCGTTTCTGCATCAGTGACTTACTTATAATATCCTGTGGTAAACAGATAATTTCCACATTGATATTATTTCTAAAACTGATTTAATCTGTGCACATGTAGCTAAGTTGATTGAACATTGGACTAATAATCCAAAGGTTTTGGGTTCAGTACCTGCCCAGTCCAAAACTGGTCGTTTGCCTCAGTGTGTCCTTGCGAAAGGCACTTAGCTCCCATTATGAACAATATGTTAAAAGTGCAGTATGTTAAAAGTGCAGTTAAAACAGAAAACAAAAAAAAAAAGATTTAAAAGGACTTTTATTTAGAAGGTAACTAGATCACTTATTGATACAAACTGTTAATAATACATTAGAGTATATGTGCAGACATGAAAACAATTTTGGATACTAGTTGTTCTGGTAAGTTCTATAATATCACAATTTTTCTTTTGAATATCGTAGGTATTTATCCAATTCACTTGCAAATAAGCACAGCTACTATGAAGTAATTACCTGCAAGCAAGAACAGTTACAATGAAGTAATTACCTACAAGCAAGAACAGTTACTATAAAGTAATTATCTAAAAACAAGAACAGTTACTAAGAAATTATTACCTGCAAGCAAGAACAGTTACTGTGAGTAATTACCTGCAAGAACAGTTACTGTGAAGTTATTACCTACATTGTACATGTTAACAAATTGATAGGAATTTTTCTGCATTGTCAGATTTAAATAAAATAGTTTCTTGATCACAATGTAATATTCCAAAGTTCATTTATATACTTGACAAATATTATTTTAGAATTTTTGTTTTCACATGTAGGCATTGCTTATTTGAGAACAGCATGTATATGCATTGAACAAGGTTAAAACTGGTTATAAATGTGTCTACCTGTATGTTTATACTTATTTGTACCATAATTATGTTCATTGATTTGTTTAGTAAGTTTGTGTTTAGGCTCTGCATTTATTTATCCAAAATGTGGGAGATAGTGTTTTCCACATGAGTGCTAGAGGGAAACTTCATTTCTGGAAGAATACAGTAAACATGGGAGATTTAAACCATGAGTTTCATATTTATAACATGTTCATTTAATGTTGTTTGATTACTGAAGTTTTTAAGAATTTATATATCATTACAGTATTACTAAAATAAATAAAGTAGCCCATGCTAAAAGCTATAACCTTGAATGGAAAATGTTATATTAAATAAATTACAATTTCTGTTATATAAAACTTCTTAAAAACAGACTTTAAAATAATTGTTGGTGATAATGTTTAATCAGTTGCAAGCAACAAGAGAAGATTAGCTGATATAATTCATACCTAACAATTGAAATAATATTTTCTACCATAGATTATATCGTCATTATTGAGTCCATATTGTTGAAGAGAGGAGTCCTTCATGTTTATCAGTGTTTACATCCAGTTCATATTGTTAGAGGGAGAGGAGTCATCCATGTTTATCAATATTTACAGTATTATCTTTGAATTCCAAGTCATACTGCTCTAAGCCACCCCCACCCCACCCTTGTCTAAGCTTGCTAATATTGAATTGCATATCCTTTATGGAAATTTTCAGCACTAGAAATTGATCGGATTATGATGAATGTGAAATCCAAATTATACACCAGACAGTATCAATGGTTACAAAATATTTGGAATCTGGTTATGAATCAGAAACTAATTATAAGTTGATTGTTATTAGTGGTGCAACTTGGGGAATGTTATGTGAGCTGACACTTAATTGATGGCTGTTGGATTGTTTAGAATTCTTCCATGAGTGCTGCCTCCCTGGAGTTTAGCACAGGATTGATATCTTAAAATAGGTTAGGCTGAAATTGGATGCTAGATTGTTGGATTTCACTGACCAGCAGAAGATTATTTCATTATATATTATGGTGGCGCTTTATTTACAGTATATACTGGCATTGTGTATCTTTATATACAATATGTACTAGCATTGTGTAGCTTTATGTACAGTATATATTAGTATGGTAGAGCTTTATGTACAGTATATATTAGTATGGTAGAGCTTTATGTACAGTATATATTAGTATGGTACAGTATATACTGGCATTGTGGAGCTTTATGTACAGTATATATATATATATATAGTATGGTAGAGCTTTATGTACAGTATATACTGGCATTGTAGAGCTTTATGTACAGTATATATTAGTATGGTAGAGCTTTATGTACAGTATATATTAGTATGGTAGAGCTTTATGTACAGTATATATTAGTATGGTACAGTATATACTGGCATTGTGGAGTTTTATGTACAGTATATACTGGCATTGTGGAGCTTTATGTACAGTATATGTTAGTATGGTAGAGCTTTATGTACAGTATATATTAGTATGGTGGAGCTTTATGTACAGTATATACTGGCATTGTGGAGCTTTATGTACAGTATATGTTAGTATGGTAGAGCTTTATGTACAGTATATATTAGTATGGTGGAGCTTTATGTACAGTATATACTGGCATTGTGGAGCTTTATGTACAGTATATGTTAGTATGGTAGAGCTTTATGTACAGTATATATTAGTATGGTGGAGCTTTATGTACAGTATATACTGGCATTGTGGAGCTTTATGTACAGTATATGTTAGTATGGTAGAGCTTTATGTACAGTATATATTAGTATGGTGGAGCTTTATGTACAGTATATACTGGCATTGTGGAGCTTTGTGTACAGTATACATTAGTATGGTGGAGCTTTATGTACAGTATATATTAGTATGGTGGAACTTTAAGGTTGCATATTTCACACATCGATACTGATACCATATCCTTGTCATCAATAAAGATAGTTGATATTAAGGTTGTAGTCTCCAGTCTTTAAGCACTTGATTGATAGCTTTTGGGGTTTTTTTGGACCACCCTTATCTTTTCCAATATTTATGAAAATTCCTATTATTAGTCCATGAGGTATTCTTTCCACCAGCCATGATGGTCTATTGTTGATTCTAGAATTATTTTTTTCCATAGGGTTTGGTCAGATTTCACCTCTGTGTGAGCTTGAACCTAGAACAGCATAATTACCTGTATTAGATGCTCTAGTGCACAAACTTGAATTTTAACATTTATACTGGAATAAAAAAAATATGCTTTTTTTATTCATTGACTGCAGAAGCTGCACACAGTCTGTGCATTGGATATTCATTTTAAGAGAGTAACAAAGAATGGGTTCACATATATTATTTCAAATCACATTACTGTGGAAATTACATATATATATATATATATATATATATATATATATATAATCTGAAACGTTAGATATATTTGAATGCATTCAGTAATAGTGAAAATTCCTCATTAGATAGTCAATGCTAAACATGATTATTACACATCAGTAATTTTAGCTTCAGTGATCAAAGACTAGAAAAGTTAGACCAGAAGACTTTTTGTGGTCCTGCATCCAGCATCTGGCGTAAGTGAACAGTTGTTTGTTATCGCTACGCCACCTAAATTACTTTGAGGAAAGTCATGAAACTTGAACTAGTTTAACCCAGAGGTCTTAATTGCACTTGAATGAAACTGGTGACCCTCAGACATCCAGTATGGTTGGCACAGTGGCCATCTTGAAAATCTTCTTGCTGTTGCTTCTCAACAGATTGTCACATTGACAAGGAGTTTTCACTGAGATTTTTTTAATGATAGATATGTTGGTAATCTTGAATGAAAATGGTGCTGAGTTGACTTCCATCTTCAGAATTTTGTTTCTTGCTACTCCCCCTGAATGGATGGTCATGTCAACATGGAATTTTCACTGAGAGATTTCTTATGATGTCTAGTTGATTCTAAATGAAAATGGCTTCGATCAAAGATCCAACAGTGACTATCTGGAAAATCTTATTATTGCCTCCTCTCCAAGATGGCTGGTCATATTGACATTGTGCTTTCACCATAAGACTTCTTATGATGTCTAGTTGGTCCAAAATTGAAATGGTGTGCATCTGATATCCAGTATGGCCATATTGGCACTGTCTTGAAAATCTTGTTATCATTACTTCTTGGGGGAAAAGTCATATCAGCATGAGGTTTTCACTTGATGACTCTTTATAATGTCTTGTTTGTCCCAAATTAAAATGGTACTGATCTGAAATCCAATCTTGATGATCAATCTTTATCTGATCTTGAAAATCTTTTTATTGCTACTTCTCTTAACTGGAAAGTTATTTTAAATGTGTTTTTTGTCAGAAGAGGTTTTATTATGTATCATTGGTTTTAAATAAAAATGATACAAATTGACCCTCACATTATGGCCACCGGGGTGGTCATCTTGAAAATATTATCTCTACTCCTTCCAAATGGATGGCTATATCAACATTAGGTTTTCACCAATAGACTTTTTATGGTGCCTAATTGGTTCTAATGATAATGAACCAACTTACAATCAGTATGGCTGCCACAACAGCCATCATGAAAATTTTGCTACTCTTCCTGAATGAAAGGTCATATTGACATGGGGTTTTTCGCCAGTAAAAGCCTTCTAATGATGTTTTTGGGGTTCTAAATAAAAATACTGCCAATCTGACATCCAATATATCCAACACAGCAACTAATTTTTGAAATCTTTAAATATCTGAGATAGTTCCAACACTAAGTAGTTAAAAGGAAAAAATAGTCTTGTCTAGACTTTCTGGAAATTCTTTTCACCCATAAGGGCATCAGTCCCTTCAAGGGATTCTTGTTAAGATTATTAACTAAATGATAAATTTGTGGTCTCAGCTATTCTCATAAGCGCATGCTTCATGTCACATCATATGACCTTTGGGTAGTGCCATTTATCATTTGTAAATGCAGCAAATATTTGCAGAGAGGTATCCATTGTAAAAATTCCATTACAGTTGCTTCTTCTGGATGGATGGTTATACTAACACAGTGTTTTTTAAATACTTGCATTTTGAGGTTTTTCAGTTCATTTTGTGTGGTGCTAACCTTCAAAATAGCTGCCTCAACAGACATCTTTGCAGTCTTGTTATGGCTGTTTCTCCTGATGGATGGTCTTATAAACATAGGTTTTCATTAAATGAATATAGCAATATGTAGGTGGTTTTTGGAAATAGAATGGTGCTGATCGGACCTCCAACATGGCAGCCATAATTTCCAAGTAAAACAAAATCTTGTTACAACTACTCCACTTAAAGTGTTGGTGATGTTGACACTTTTTGTGGTATGTAACTGGTTCAGAACAAACCTATGCAGATCTCATGACCAATATGTCCATGCCTGTGTTGAGAAGTTTGAAAAATAGATCTATCTGACCTTGGAGTCAAGTTAAAGGTCATTGATAACATTTTATGTTCTTCAGAGCATATTAAGACAGTGACTTATACAAATTTATAAGAAAATATTTTTGTTAACAACTTTAATATGTTACAGTTCCTCAAAAATGTTAATGATTTTTGAATACTCAAGTGTTGTTAAAAATAAAAGGACAGAAGGAATAGACTTATCAAATATTGTGGATTATAGACAGTTTTTTTTAATAGTAGTGCATCAGTCCCTTCAAGGAACTCTTGTTCTTTTATGTTGAGCCTAATGTTATCAGGCAAATGAGACAGAGCTGTCACTTTCTGATGGCCTGTTGTCAATATACAAATTTGTTAAGGATTTGTTTAAATTTTATTTTGCATGTATTTCCATAAGATGGTTATGGGTTCTGTTAATGCTTTTGGTGGATGTCCGATTATTTAGCAAAGACAATTCATTTTGTGACACGTACTCACTCCTTTGGCAATGACAACAGACAGAGATTTGCATCAAGATTTTGGTTAAGCTTTTGATGCCCCAAATATTAGTCTTACTCCATCCTTTCCATACACACATTCATCCTGAAATTCATGTGCATGCAACTATTCTTTATTTTTCATGTTTCGTCTTTAGTTCTTCATGTTTATGTTTATTTGGAAGGGTCTATCTTTCTGAATTTTTTTGCAGTTCTTTATACTTTGCTTTTTATCGGCACTTATATAGCCAGTATTTGGTATATGTGCCAGTAAACCCTAATACATACATACATACATACATACATACATACATACATACGTGCAAGGAAACTTTCATGGTGCAATAAATGTGGTCCAGTCTCCTTGGAAAATGCAATAATTGAGCAGATTCCATTGTTTTTATTCAAGTTTTGGTGCTGCCTTCCTTTCATGAAAGGTGCATCGCTTTAATTGAAAATTGTAGCTGGCTTGCTTTGATGAAGGGTGCATGTGTTATTGAAGTTGCCACAAAAGGCCAGCTTGTGAGGTATAAACAAATGCTAGTTTGTTATTGCAGCAGAAAATAAATGCTGAACAAAGTATGGGTCAGAAATGGCAGCATGTCAACATAGATCATTAGAAAACGAAGGGATTTTTCAGTTTGGGACAAAGGGCTTCTGTCAGATGTTCATATTTAATCACGATGTTGACATAAGCATGACAGATTTGGTAGTAACAATAGACCACGGGCCAGAGACTTTGTGTTTTCATCTACATTGTAACTTCTGAACATAAGAGATGTTGATATAAGTGGGTCTGACTGTACACACACATACACACACACACACGTGCACGTGCACATGCACACACACACACACACACACACACACGCATCTTTCCACAAACTATGTTGAAATTTAGCAGATACTATTGTTATGGGCCAACATATGCATATATTCTGCTGTCATGCTCTGCTGCATTTTCCAAAGTTAAGCCACTCTTTCATGTTAAATGCAGTTGCTCTGCATGATTAGTCTTGTGTGTCCAAATTTTCCCACAGCTCTTGATGAATTGCCCAAAACTTAAGCATAAGGTCAATATGCACATACTGTTCAGTTGCAATGTTCTGATACATTTTATTGGAGTTACACCGGTACCCCTTTTTGTATATGGTATATATGATAAGTCCCACAGCTTTTGATTAATTAACCATAAATTTGGCAGACATTCTTCACCACATTTCAACATGTGGTTTTGTCATCATGTTATGGTATGTTTGTTCTGGACTTGTGCTTCAGTTTAAGGAGCTGGCAGTTCTGGGTCTATGCAGTTTGTGAGGAGTAATCAGTAGAACAAACAACATATGCCCTGATCTGCAGGCACATTTATGCTAGATCAGGATCTTTGTTGTTTGCAATGTGACTGATCCAGTTTGGCGCTAATTCTATGTACAGTATAAGAGAATTCTTGTATAGACATCTTTTCTCACAGGCTTTCTGAAATTGTCCTGAGACTTGGCACACATCATTAACATCATGTTATGCATAGATGATTTATTTTAATTATGCCTACCATACATACTTGCTTATAAGTCATGTACAACTGCAAAACGCACAGACCCAGATATGTCGTTGCATAATGTGCTGGCAGATCTGGGTCTATGCAGTTTGTTAGGAGTAATCAGTAGAACAAACAACATAGAACTTGATCTGCAGGTGCATTATACTATTGCAGATCAGGGTCTTTGTTGTTTGCAGTTTCACTTGACTTATAAGCCAATACATACAAGTATCTATTTTTTAAAAATCTATTTTAATGTTCTTTTTCATGTTTGCACAGCCATTTTGCAAGTTATTGCTTTCTTCTGCCTGCACCACTCATGTACTGTGGTATCTTTGTTGTAGTTGTTAATATTGATCCCTTCATGTATTCTGTATATACTTGGATTTTTTAAAAATATACATCCATTCATTCATGATGTACACATCTTTAGTTTATCACTACCAGACTAAATTTGTCTTTGATTTGATCTTAACAATTTATTAAAAGAAACAATATCAATATAAGGTTATGTTTTCTCTTTTTGATCAATATGACAAACTTTGATTAGGAGAGACATGCTGTGACTGCTGTTTCAAAGAAATGCTATTAGACATCATATATGACTTCTTTTTAATGAACCCAGGCCATGCAACTCCACTCAGGCTCACCTGTAACCTTTGTTCAGGAGGAAGAGACTGAGGGTTCAAAATGATATTCAGTTTGAATTATTTTAGAATTTCAATAATTTCTTTGCATTTACCTGTGTATTATTAGTGCATTATGCATATATAATGAGTCTTTAAAAAGATATCTAAAGGCAGTTAACATCAGTTATATAAAAATTGACTGTTAATGATATTAGCTCTGTTCTGGTCTGGTTTTCAAAGCCTTGAATATTTGTAGTGCATCACTTGATATAAAGGTGGCTCCAAATTGTTGTTGTTGTTTTGGATTTGATGCCATTTTATGGTGCATTATAGGCTATACATGGTGGCCAGTATAACTGGAAGAACCCAGGAAACCTGATAAGAACCACTGACCCAAGGGAAGCTACTGGCAAGCTTTCTCACATAAAGCATAGGCAAAATCCGAGACTCAAACAATACAAGTTCTGAAAATTATGTTTTGAATTTTTTGTTTCTTTGAACCTGTCAGTAAATTGAATGTCATTCAATTGACAAAAAATAACATTCTGTACAGTGATCTGCATTTGTAAATGCAGCATGCAGGACACCTGCAGATATATGATTGTGATGTAACATATGTAAATGACCTTGATGTAAAGATGTCAGAATAAGAAAATAATTCTGCTACTGAGCAAAGTGCATACTGTAAAATTTGAGCACTCTTAGGGCACTCATAGGGTACTTTTAGGGCACTCTTAGGGCATTCATAGGGTACACTGGCTGATATCAAGGCCAAGTAGGATAAAGTTTATGGATGCTGTTGTATGTCATATTGTACAATCTTGAGGGCATGGCATTCTTTTTAAAATGGTTGTAAATCATTGGAAAATGTCCCCCTATCTGGAAGACTGTGGTCTGTAATTAGTGAGTAGGAAATGACTTCTTTGAAATGTGAAGTTGATGAAGATGCTTGATACACAGTGGAAGATATTTCTATTATCGTGGGCATTAATTTGGTTGAGAAGAAAAGCAGAGATCATTAATCTTGTGAGGTTATTGAGCTATCAAGACAGTGTTATACACATTATATTTCAGAGCAAGAAACCTGGTCATCCAGGTTTTTGTGCTGTCTCAGCTATTTTTGCTTGATGTTTATAACGCTTCCAAAGTGTTGCCAAGAGTTGTGGAACACTAACAACGAACCTTGTGCACCAGTATCCAAAGCATTGCCAAAAGTTCTGAACACTAACAACCAACCATGTGCTCCAGTATCCAAAGTGCTGCCAAACATTGTGGAACACTACAAAACCAACTATGCACACCAGTAGCTAAACTATCGAACTACTCCATCTACTTAGATAAATCCTGTTATCTGAGATCTGCTGAGGGGCAGATGATTTGAAAGTTGCCATGTGGTTGGAAGTGCAGTTTTCCACTGTATGAACAACATACCAAAAAGTGAATACAAAGAGGTATTTAATAATTTGATAATCAGACTAAGAGTTCTTTGAGGAGATGCACTGAGATACTGTTCACTGTTAAAGAAAATTGATATATTGCACACTAATATTCAGAATGTTTTACATTCCCATCATATGTCAGTAGCATTGAAAATATTTATACCCGGAATGTAAATGTAGTATATTTGTATTAGGTTCTGTGTTTGTTTTGTGTAAAACCTCAGGTAGATCATTAAAAAACAAATCTCATTTATACAGTACACCTAACATAAATGCCAAGTCTTCCGGATTGCCTGGTAGTAGTTTGATTTTAGACACCATCTTTTGATCTACCGATTTGCCAATGAAAACTCCTGGAAATAAAATTTGCCAACAAAAACTCCTGGAAATAAAAAATCTGCCAAATATATAAAATATCTGCCAAGCATAGGTATTTCCAGCTTAACATTCAGTGGACTTTTATGACTATTGTAATCCATCAGTCAAGTGTTTATTGACCTAACAAACAATAAAATCATGGCTCCTAACACATACTGATTCATTTACTGTATACACATAAGTTGTTTTACTCATCAGTATTTCAGTATTGAGTAATGTGTCATGCATAACAGTTTGCAGGCAACCTGATAGATATAAAACAGTCCTTGATCTATTTAGAAATATAATAAATAATTTTGGTACCATATTTAAATGTATGCTAACAGATTAGAAGGAAAATATTCCATCAGAAAATAGAAATATGTTTGCAAGTTCAACAGTACTGGGTTAGATGAATTTAAATGTGTGACATGTAGTGAAAAGGAAGAAAGCTTTGTTTGCTGCACAACTTGCAGCACATATTTGAACATTTCTAGTGGGGGAAAATTGATCTTGAAAAGTATACAGCAGAAAACTTGGCATTTATGACTTAACAGCAACTGAGTTGAAAATCACGATTACGTTAAGCATATGATATTGGGAAATGTTACCAGCTTACTTCTGCTGCTAAGTAACAAGTGAATACCCTAATTCTGAGACATTTTAAAATTATATGATGGCCTCATATATGGAACAACAGCCACAGCAGAAGTAGTTGTAGCAGTAGTAGCAATATTGAAACAATATTTTGATGACCATGAGATGGGGGTCATAGTGGCAATGACAAATCACATCCTCTTCCACTATTTTTGAATATTGTTACTCCAAAGAGACTCTTGTAAACCACTCTCACTGCCTGATATTCTTGTCTGCATCAGAAACATGCATTTTCACAATAATTCTTCAAAGCTTAAAATATTGTGCTGAAAACACTTTAGAAACACTGACCCATATGTGTAAGCCTATTAACCAATGCAAATTATTATTATCACAAATTACCACTGTATTTTTTATATCACTGCTAACTTTTTTACCAAAGGGTACATGATACAGGTACAAGAATTTGAATAATTGAAGCCAGACATTGAAATAACATATCTAAGGTTTTAGATTCAGTAAAACCTTGATAACTCACACAATAGTCAGGCAAATACATTATGACTTGACCAGCTGAAGCTCATGGCCTGAATATTTTGTCAGATTTTTGTGTGTATTTAGAGTTTTCTGAGGCTGTAAATAAGACAGTGTGATACATCTGGACCAAGCAAGTCCTTCAAGTGATGTTTTGCAGTCAGTTGTTTGCTGCTTGAAGGATTAAAATTTTGCTTATAGCCTCAAAAATATAAGACAGTTAAAAACTTCAGGGAAATATTTTGACCAACATCACTCTTAGCTATTGAAGTTTTCCTGTACCTAGTTTGTAGAAAATATATTTGCCTTCCATAGATTTTAAATTGACAAATTGATTAGGAGACTGATGATGAGTATAAGGCTTTAATGTATGGCAACAACACTCATTCCTCTGCCCCTGCCTGACCCAGACATCAATCACTCAAACCAATATGCCAAGAGTGAAGTGACACTGCCTAGTCTAGATTGATTCATTTTATTATTGCCATCCATAAAACCTCATTCAAATGACCATTTGTATTGGCATTGTACAGTACACATACATTTTGGTTTTTAGCCTGTTCATGCATTAGTAAACAGATGTCTGCTTGCAGAGATTTCTCAGTTCTGAAGATTACCACAGTGTAAGACAGATCTATTGACTACATGACTAAGTACTGAAGATGACTATGGTGTAACAGATCTATTGACAACATTTCTCAGAGATATTTTGACAACATTTCTCTGTACTGAAGATGACTATGTTGTAAGACAGATCTGTTGACAACATTTCACATTACTGAAGATGACTATGGTGTAAGACTGAGAACTGCTGACCAAATTTTCTCTGTACTGAAGATGACTACAGTGTAAGACTGAGATCTGCTGACTAAATTTTTCTGTACTGAAGATGACTACAATGTAAGACTGATCTGTTGACTACATTTTATATTACTGATGATGACTACCATGTAAGACTGAAATCTGTTGACTAAATTTCTCAGTGCTGAAGATGACTACAATGTAAGACAGGTCTATTGACTGCATTTCACATTACTGATGATGACTACAGTGTAAGACTGAGATCTGTTGACTAACTTTCTCAGTACTGAAGATGAAGATGACTACAGTGTAAGACTTAGAAATTCTGACTACCAGTACATGTGTAATGATTTCTGGTCAGTTTTCAGAAGGATCTTGTAACTAGTTTTATTGTATGAGAATGAGTAAAAATCAACATCTTCAATTTAGTTAATGTTGCAAATATTAACATACTGGGATGGAGACAGTATGACATGATACATTCTTATATTTTATTTCCTCATCCTTAAATTTCTAATCACACCACTATTTGTGAGGGTCATGGCTGCAAATCAGTCACCAAATCTTCACATCTGCATTTGTTTTGGAAAATTACAAAATGAAAGTGATGATGGACTGAATCACACCCTTATAACTGTGAAACTTAATATCTGAATGTATTATCTGCATTCTTGATCACACTTAGACATAACTGATATTGTTTTCTCAGCATATGCGAATAATGGCTGCATGTATTCCATTATCACTGCTTCTCATTTATATGTAACTATGCAAAACAGTGTTTGGAACAAGTGTGTCTTGTAAATGACAGAGCTACTGGCAGTAACTAACTAAATCAGTTGACTGGTGAAAAGGCTCATTTCACACCATAGGTATTTAAGTGACTTTAATGATGTCCACCTACCTTGACATAAAGCTCATTTTACACCATAGGTATTTAAGTGGCTTCCATGATGTCCTTGACTTTAAGGAAATACTTGCATGTAAACATTTTTTAAATTTGAAAAATTGAGATGTGACAGATGTTGTTATCTATGGAGACAGTTAAGTGGGTTTTTTTTTTTTCACCAACTATCTTCCTAGATAATGAAATGAATAATCTGAGTGAATCAGTTTCTTTCAGTTGTACCCACTCAGATGACAGAGTGGTAGATTCTGTTTTGACATGCTGTAAGGAGGGTCAGTGTGGAATTGAATTGATGACCCTTCCTAGCAAAGATGGGTTTACAGTGACATATTGTGATACAGGTAGTCACTTATTCAGCTTTGGGTTTTCATAAAATCAACCACTTTTTTAAAGTAAGGATAATTAATGCTTGCAAAACTATAATTGGAACAATTTATTAGATAGCAATACAAAATTGTATCTGTTGAAATTATCTGAAAAATAAGTTTTAAATTTGATGACTATGAAGGGATTGTGTGGATTAATTGGACCAGCATAGTTACTTGCTTAAAAGTCGAGCTAAACTGCAAACAACAAAGATCCTGATATGCTCTAGCATTATGCACCAGCAGATCAGGATCTTTGTTGTTTGTTATATTAATTACTGATAACAAATTATGCCGACCAAGATCTGCCAGCACATTATGCAATGGTAGATCTGGGTCAGTACAGTCTGCAGTTGGACTTGACTTATAAGCAGATATACAGTATGTTACATATGAGTTATTATACTCAAGGAAAAAGAGATTTTCATCATGTATTAGAAGGCATGTTAATTGATTGGATCAGTCCTAGTAATCTGATGCTTATTTGCATTTTGTTGGAGGTGAATGGTTACTGTCTCGTCTGCTCCAGCTCAGCTGCATCAGGCATAGATATATTCTGCAACCACTGGAACCACTTATTACTCCATGGAAATTTGATGACATTGATCATTAGGAATGTGTCAGTCATAGGCCAGAAGAAAGGATTATTTCTTTCAAAATCAAGAAATAGCTGTGAAAAACTGTCAGTGTTGTCGTTGCATGTTTTATGAGGGTACTGCACTTCTTTCCTCAAGCAGTAATCTGCCATCCCTGAGTGGTACTCTGACCTCCTTTGGTAGCACCCTACCCTCATAATGGGCTACCCTGTCTGAAATCTTCAGAGGTTTTATACATGGGATATACTTAAATTCAGCATATGCATTTCCCTTAAGTGGAAGTATTATCATAAATGTACCAGAATGCAAATGCCTGCTGTGATATTGAGGGCTTCTTTAGAAGAGAATTTGCCAGAGGTAAAATGCCCTGACAAGAACTAGCACCCTGCCCTGACAGGCAACAAGCACCCACACTGCCTGGTGGTTTGGGAACAACACAGATTGGGAATGTTCTTTCATTAATACTAAAGATTTTCTACCAAAGTCCTAGACCTTTGCACAAAATGTATACTTGGTAATGAGAAGAAATCTCACAGACCTTCTTCATACTTAAATCAACCTGACTTGGTGGTCTGTTTTTGGAAGATAATTCAAGATGGGCGGAATATATTATCAGTGCTAAGTACAGTGCATCAGACATCATCAAATCACAACATAGTCTGATAAAGTGTACATACATATACTTGAATATACAATTTTTGGTATGGGCCTCCTCTCATGAGATGCAAACATTTTAATCTGATGTCACCCTGACAAATATCAATGTTGTTTACTGGTCACAGAGAAACCACTCCGGTGGCCTACTGGTTAGAGTGTCCGCCTCGGATGCAGGAGGTCGCGAGTTTGAACCCCAGCCGAGTCATACCAAAGACTAAAAAATGGTACTGACAGCTGCCTCACTTGGCTGTCAGCATTAAGAGGTTAGTGTTAGGGCTGGTCGGACTGGTGTCAGGATAATGTGACTGGGTGGGACATCATGCCACATGTCTGCGGTATGATGCCCCAGTGCTAGACATCACTATAAACTGTCACACTGCAGACATTGTAGCGATATGACTGAAAAATTGTTAAAGCTACATTAAAAATCTAAATCACACACACATACTGGTCATAGAGAAAAAGATGGTCTGTCGTCCATCCGTCTTTTAGCACGAGTTTATTATCACTACACTTCCTAAACAACTCTAATACAACTTTACATGCACATTCATCCCATGATATTGTTGGTCCTAAATGAAATGGAGCTGAACAATATTCATTTTTAGTAATACCTGCTATAAATATTTTTATTTGTACTTGTATTCCCTTACCATATCTTGATAAGTGTTGCCCCTGTCCAGCCATCCTGTCCTGTTCCCTTACATCACACCCTGTAATATCCTGTCTGTCGCAGATTTCATTTCCACTCTGTAGGCTTTGAAGGAATTCATGCATTGATGTCAAATATATTGTAAGGCTTTTTATGAGGAAAACTTTGTACTGTATTACTGGTAGGCTTTTCATGAGGAAAACTTTGTACTGTATTACTGGTAGGCTTTTCATGAGGCCCCGCTATAACACGGTAGTTGGGAGCCATAGAACCTGACCGTGTTATGAACCGAACCGTGTTATAAGCAACCATGTACAGTACCAACAAATTTGCAGGGTTATGGGGGGGGGGGTAATAAAAGCAGGTGCAAAAACGTGTGCTTCATTGGCACAGTTACCATTTTAAATCAATGTATATTAAATGAGAAAAACACCTGCAGTGATAACAGATTGCATATATAATATATTACTTTATTCAGAGAACCACGCATTGGTGCATACACGTGTATAGTTTATATATACATATCTAATCTATAGCATGAATAGAGTATCAACACCGTGTACTCACCCATGAATCTCATCATATACATTGAATCCACAATACAAATATTTCCATCGAAAATATCCGCACACATATTTAAAATATTCAGTAATTTTGTCACAGATCGGTATGTGACTGAATTCAATGGGAAAAAAATAAATAGCAAATAGTATGTAACGAATGATGAAACAGTACGTCCGAAGGTTAAATAACGGTGTCTGTATAAATTTCATACTGCTAAATTTTCTCATCCGTGATTTGTAATACTTTATTATTGTTTGAAAAACTCTGTAATTTTCAGCTGCTTTCTGACTACAGCAATAAACAAGGGGGTTATATTTGTAGGGACTGGACGACATTATTCACTGGTCAACTGATTGCATAAAACAACATCGCCAAACCACGTGCACATGTTGGCAGCTTGCGTTTGTTTGATGTTTTATAAATCATTGACTCATAATTTGAACAAGTTTAGCCCGGCAATTGACTTTGATGATGAGCAATGTACTTAAATTAATTGATTTATAAATTCAGGTGAGAATCTTTTATCAACCGCCGCATTGTTTGTTGCTTAGTTGTGAATGCAGTTTATAGAACATATGTCGGATATTGTTTGAGCAACGATTGTATAGGGAATGCATTGAAGGCAAACACAAAGTAGACTTGATGGCTTCATTGCTCATGGACCAGTAATAATAACATTAACACTTATGAGCTGTCATCTTTCAACAATAAACAAAGATCAAAGTTCTCAAAAGGCACAGCCATGGGTTCAGATACTCATATTTCCGATGTTTATTTTGGCACAAAACTGTAAGAAATTTGTTAAATATAAAAATTTTAGGAGCCACGCCACGATCGTTTTATATTAGAATCCATACGTGATTTCCTCCCCAAAATGATAATAAACTTTCTACACGTTATTTTTTGCACTTTTAAGAAGAAATGTTTTCCGTGTATGAGAATAATACATGTATATGATATTTCGGGAGCCACGCCACAAACGTCTTATATTCATAATTTATAAGCAATCTCTTTTCCAAAATGATAATAAAATGTTACGTAATTTACTTTTTCGTACTTAAATTATTTTTTTTTTAACGAGAAAAATACTGGTAATAAGGTAAATGAAATTTCGGGAGCCACGCCACGATCGTTTTATATTAGAATCCATACATGATTTCCTCCCCAAAATGATAATAAACTTTCTACATGTTATTTTTTGCACTTTTAAGAAGAAATGTTTTCCGTGTACGAGAATAATACATGTATATGATATTTCGGGAGCCACACCACAAACGTCTTATATTCAAATTTATAAGCAATCTCTTTTCCAAAATGATAACAAAACTTTATGTAATTTACTTTTTGTACTTAAATTATTTTTTTTGTTTGCAAGAAAAATACCGGTAATAAGGTAAATGAAATTTCGGGAGCCATGCCACGACCGTGTTATATCCGAATTCGTGTTATAACGGAGTGCGTTATAGCGTGGTCACACTGTACTGTATAACTGGTAGGCTTTTCATGGGGAAAATTTTGTACTGTATTACTGGTAGGCTTTGCATTTAAGAAGACATGGGTCAGATTTGATTTTCTCTGTTTTCCAGCAAAATCTGTCAGAGTTATTCAGTGTTTAACTTTGTCCATCAATTTCTGCTCAAAACCATTAAAGGACTTCATGGATTGAAACAAAATTTAGTACAAGTCTTTGTATTAAGAAGTCCTAGGTTAAGTTTTATTTTTATTCTTTTTTAGGTACATTATTTTTAGAGTTATGGTCTTTGACTTTGAACTTTGTCTTTTAATTGCATCTTATTGGCATCCAAGGTGTATAGATACATATCTGGTTTTTCGCTGTACAGGCCATAGACAAGAAGAGCTTATGTGATGGTCCGTTGTTCATCATCCATACGTTCGGTAGCACAAGATTTTTTAATGCTACACCTCCTAAACTACTAGGAAGATTACCTTGAAACCTTACACACACATTCATCCCTTGGTGTAGTTGGTCCTAAATGAAAATGGTGCTGTTCAGACATTCAGTATAGCCATAACAATGGCCATCTTAAAAATCTTCTTGTTGCTCCCCATTCTAAATGGATTGTCATATCTGCATTGGGTTTTCACTAAAAGACTTACGATGTCTAGTTCGTCATGAATGAAATGGTGCTGATGTGATGTCCAGTATGGTCACCCTAGTGGCCATTCTGAAACTTCTGTTATTGTTACTTCCCCTGACTGGATGATCATATCAACATGGATTTTTCACAAAAAGACATCTTATGATGTCTGGTTAGTCTTAAATGAAAATGGTGCTGATATGATATTCCATGTGGTCACCATACTGGCCATCCTGAAAATCTTGTTATCACAACTATAGTTGAACAGAAAGACACATCATTGTGCCAACCTGACATCCAGTATAGCCACCCTAGCAGCCATCTTAAAAATTGTATTATTGCTACTCCTGAACGGAAAGTCATACAATGAAAATATTATCTCTTTTCATCTCCAAATGGATGGGAACAGTAAATAAACAAGTTTCTTATTGCCACTCCCCCTACACTACTAGGAGAATAGCTTCAGCAATAGACATCTTATGATACATAGATAACATGATATAGTACAAGTCATAAATCCTACATGGCTGCCAGGAAAACTGCCTTAAAAATTTTGGTTTCACTACTCCTGAATAGATAATTATGACATGGGGATTTCACTATAAAACTTCTAATACTATCCACTTTGACCTAATGGTGACAACCTGACATCCAATATGTTCTCCACAGCAGCTAATTTGAAAGTTTTATTATTGATGAAGAATTCAGAGATGGTTTCAACATTCAGCTTTTAAAAGGAAGGAATGGTCTTATCTTGAATTCCTGGAAATTCTTTTCAACAAGTTCTTTGGAGTAATCCTGTTAAATAATGAATTTTATTATACTTTTTAAATTAAGGGGCTGTTGCTTCAAAAATTCCCACTTGAGCAATAAAAATATCAGTTGAAGTGTGATGAATGCCTACACGTGATCTCTGCCAGATTAATCCTTATTAGCCATTTATATTCACAAAATTACCATATACACTCACCTAAAATTTAAGTTCAACTGCAAACTGCACAGACTTTGATCTGCCATTGCATGATGTCCCAGCAGATCTGGATTTACTTAGTTTGTAGTCAGTAGAACAAACAACATTGACCTTGATTTGCCAGTGCATTGTACAATGGCAAGGCCCCGAGTGGTCTAAAGCACTCACTGTTACAGATCACTGCCATCTCACCTCTGTCTGCATGGGTTCGAGACTCGGGCTTAGCCAATGTGGGTATGTGAGAAAGCCTGCCTGTAGCTTCTCGTGGGTTGGTGGTTCTTTCTGGGATTTTCCCTGGTTCTTCCTCCACAATTTATACTGGCCAGCATGTATAGCCTATCTTGTGCTGAAAAATGGCGTTAAACCCTATAACAACAACAATACAATGGCAAATGTCTCTTTTGTTTGGGGTTGAACTTTACTTGCAAGGAAGTATATACAGTAATGTCCATATGGTGCTAAATATTTTCTTTCAGAATCTAATATTTACTTCTAATAGATGAACATACAAGTAAAAATGATCAACAAATACATGAAAGTGTCATGCAACAAGGCAAACAATACATATGATATTTATTTCATTTCAGTTATGTGTATAACTGAGGACAATAAGCCTTTGATGAAAGGAAAATGTTCATGAAGTAAACATTTTTCTTGTTCAGTTGATCAAAAAAGATTTTGCACTGCTGAAGTAGAAACAAAATAAGTCTTGTTTTACAAAAATATTTGATGGGTGTTGTTTTTTTTTGTGGTTTGATTATTTTTAAGAATTGGTATGGGCAGTAAGCATTTTTTTCTTTCATTTCAGGTGGCGTGTCTGATGAGTTCACCCGAAAGCTCCAGGAATGGGAGGAACTGAAAGGAAAGAAAACAACATTAGCAACAACAACAGCAGCAACAATTGGAAAAGGTAAAACTTGCATCATGCCTAATCAAGTTTTAAGACACCAACAAGAGCTTGTATGGTATTATTCTTTTTACTGATTCCAGTTTGAAATAATTGAGTTTGATGCTATGGCCCTATTTCATGTGCATCCTCTGTTTCCAATTCATTAAGTACATGGCTCTTTGTCTCACCATTTTTGGGGGAAAATGCAAGACATTGTAATCAATATGTTATCAAGCAGCAATGTCAGCATCATGTCAGTGTTTTCATTTTGGGGCAAGCCAGTGTTTGTGCAACTCCATAACTCAGAAAAAGTCAAGACACTACTTTCTGCAGTAACCTTGTTTAGGAAGCAAGTCCTCTGCAGTTTTCTTTGATATGTGCAGTTAATAAGACAATTGTAAACACTTCAGTGCTGATACTTTAATATTTTTGTGCTGAACTCAGAACCTTGAGCATTATTTATTTATTTATTTATATATTTATTATTTTATTTAAAAATACACATTTTGTTTCAGGGATTGGGTAAATGGACAAGCTTTTTAAATGCTCATTCCTTTTCAGACTGTATGCATACATATTTTGAGAAATGCATCTTGGATGAGATTTTTATGTACAAGTTACAGTTTTTGTAAAAATGCTGTGGTTATATATTGAGTGATGTGTATTCCAGATTCTTCAGACTATTCTGAAGGGTTCTCATTTGAGAGTGCAGGGGCTGTATCCCCAGAATTCATGAAGAAACTTGAGGAATGGGAGAAAGTCAAAGCACTGAAAGGTTCTATATAGTGTAGAAAGAGCATGATTACTCTGTAGTAATTAGTGGGTCCATATCGGAAGGGCATGAACTCTAGCACCAGAGAAACATAGGTTTTTGATAAAAAGTTTAACATCTAACATCTGAACTGTTTGAAAAAGTCAAGTTTGCCATATTGCGTGCTAAAATTAGTAGAGAAACTGGATGAATGAAGCAAGTAAAAGTTCATGATGATTTGTGATATTTGTACCAGTCTTATCTGGCATGATTATTATAGCAGTACCAGTCTAACTCTAGCATGATAATCTATTCTAATATTCAGCATACTGTAGAATCAGCATGGCAAAAAAGAGACATTCTAAGACATCATTTTCTATAACAAGTTAAACTATGTCCAGATAGGTATTTGCACCTTTTTTGCTTTAATAACTTTTATTTGTAATCTCACAGCAAAATGACATATGACCAACTTTTGATTTTGACAATTATTGCCTTTGTATAAAGGTCAAGTCTTTACAGAATAATGAATGTTGCTAATCAGACAAAATATTTTTAAATCAAATTTTGCAGAAAATTTAACTAATCCCCGCAATGTATTTCAACAGAGTTCAGAAATGTTTGAATATGTTATGGCTGTGGCTATCCATCCTTTAATATTTTATTAGGCAGCCCATAGCTTTGCAAATCATGAAGAGATTTTGATCAGACTTTGCCCAGATGGATATGATGACTAGCTGATGTGTTGTGTAGCATGGTCAAGTTCCCAAATCAAAGGTCAAGGTCACAATAAGAAGGCAGAGCAAGACAGTGGCTTGAATTCATGTCCAGGCTGTAACTTTTGAGATGATGAGGATATTTTGATTCAGGTTTAACTAGGTACATGTATCTAGTCATAATATATATTTCAACTTTAGTTAAGTACATATATCTAGTCATATTATATATATATATATATATATATATATATATATATATATATATATATATATATATATATATATATATATATATATATATCCACAAGAGTATCCACAAGTTGATATAAACTAGTTGAAACATAATTCATTTAAAGGTTTAATTCCAGTAGAAACAGCCATGTAAAGTCTTGCAAACACTACAGTTTTTCTGTTTTATTTGTTTGATTTGTCTATGTTTTGTATATGCCTTTGAAAAAGACTCATTAAGGGTCAAAAGCGCTCAGGCTAGTTAGATACTAGTTTTGCACTGTTCATTGTCAGTTTATTGCATTTATCTTAATCAATCCCTGACACACGTGATCCCTTGCTGGATCCAGTGCACTTGAAAGGACTGTTATTCGCCATATGATTTTGTATTCTTTATATATATATATATATATATATATATATATAGATACACACACACACACTATGACTAGGTGTTGTGTCAACCACCAGTCTCAAACCCATGCCTCAAGGTCAAGGTTATGGTTCTTGTTAGTTACAGGTTTCTTTCTAATGAGGATATTTTGAATAACATTAATTCACATAAGTGTCATGGCTAGATGGTGTGCTGTATGCCATAGCAATGGCCCATGCTCCAAGGTCAAGGGTACAGTAAGGGAAAACGTAAATCATAGACATACATCCTTGTTGAGAACCTAAACTTTGAACCACCAAAACTGTTATAAAGAGATTTGTCATTTGTATATTATGACTAGAAGCAGTGGCACATATAACCATGCCCCTTGTCTCAACCAAGGTCACCTCATATATATGTTGTTTGTATGTGTGTGTTTGTGTGTGTGTGTGTGTGTGTGTGTGTGAAAAAGCATCAACAACTTTTATCCATGTCAGGTATGTAATCAAACTTCCACAACTTATGTAATCATCATATTGGAAATTTAACTCCATAATATGTAGTTATCCAAGATGTTTTATTCACAAAAGATATTTTCATGAAACCTTGTTTAAATATTTATGTAGACAAGACTTTCAGGTTTCAAGAAATAGTATTCCTGTACTGACACTATTTTTGTGCATACAGTATAGTACATTACAGTAAATGTCAAGGGTTCTTGAGTAACATATTTGAGTATTTGTTTGATCTTTGAATCATTGAAAGATTAGCAATTAGTAGTTTGTTGAGTTGATTTTTTTTGTGTGCATAGTTACCATTCTGTTATACCATTTATCAAGATGGGTATATTATGTGCCACAAGTGGTTCTCTTGTTATCAACAGGCTTTAATGGAACACACACTCAACAATCAAAGAATGGAGATACATGTATAACAAATTTGGCTCAGTCAGGATCCAAACCTATTCTATTGCCTCAGACTTTTGCACCGAATTTTCAGTTCCTGGATTCAGTAATCTGTAAATTTCACTCTTTCAGCCTTGAACTGGGTAGTCATATTAATATAATAATAATAATAATAATAATGAGGACTTTATATAGCGCCTAATCTTTAGAAGCTCTAAACGCTTTACAACATTTGACAACACTTTAAAAACATATATAATGATATGATTACAAAAATAAAAACAAACACCACAAAAATGGAAAACAGAAAACATGCTGTAAATATTTAAGGTAAGGAAACGTTATTAGGTCTTTAAGTCTGTTCCTTGCAATTGAAATAGGTGAGTTTTAAGAGTGCTCTTGAATGAGATCACTGTGTCTTTGTGTCTAAGTTCAGTGGGCAATTCGTTCCACGTTGCTGGGCCCCGGTATGCAAAAGAACATTGTCCATATGATTTCATTTTCATAGTGGGAATAATGAGAATACGAGTGTCAGAAGAGGTGCGTAAGTATCTTGCTGGTGTGTACACATGGGTGAGGTCAGATAGGTATGTTGGACTGGAGCCCGTCAGTGAAACGTAGCACAGCGAACAAATTTTGTGTTTAATTCTGGATTGAATGGATAGCCAGTGTAGGGTACAGAGCAGTGGGGAGGTGTGCTCTGATCGTGGTGCTCTAAGGATGATCCGAGAAGCTGTGTTTTGAACTTTTTGAAGTTTCTGGAGTAGATATTGAGATGAACCAGACAGAACTGAGTTACAATAGTCCAGTCTTGAAAGTACTAAGGAACACATAAGTGTTTTAGTGGCATCAACTGAAAGATATTTGCAAATGGAGCTGATACGTCTCTGCTCAAGTTATGCAGCCTTGCATATGTTCATGACAAGTTGGTGCAATGAGAGAGTACTGTCGAGAGTAACACCTAGGTTTCGTACTGACTGTGTGAATTTAATGTTGGTGTTGCTGATATTTATTGTCTGATATAAAGGATGTGAATGAGAAGTCTTTGTGTTGTAATCAGAATGGCTTCAGTTTTATCATCATTCATCTGCAGCTTGTTACATGTCATCCATGATTTCATATTGGAAATGCACCTCTCTACACCTTGGATGGTAGCTTCAGCTTCAGTTGGGTGGCTAGATTTGTATATTTGGGTGTCATCAGCATACAATTGGTGAGACACTGGATGATGATCTATGACACTTGAGAGTGGCTGAGTGTATAGAATGAAGAGAACAAGTCCAAGAACAGACCCCTGTGGAACACCACAACATAGATCAACTGGGCTGGAGTGTTTTCCATTTGCGGACACAATTTATGTCCTGTTGACCAAGTGAGACCCGAACCATAGTAAGGCTGTATCCTGAATGCCAAATACATGCTGGAGATGGTGAAGTAATATATCATGGTCTATTGTGTCAAATGCTGCAGACAAGTCAAGGAAAGTGAGGACTGTAATCTTTCTGCTATCCAAAGCAGAGAGAAGGTCATTAACTACTTTCAGAAGAGTAGTTTCAGTACTGTGGCAAGGGCGATATGCAGACTGTACATTGCTAAAAAGACTGTTTGAATTTAGATGAGATACAGGTTGGGATAGAACAACTTTTTCTAAGATAATATGAGAATCTGTTCATGTAGCTGTGGACTGTATGTCACTTTCATTGATCAATGAAACTGTAAATTTAAGTTAAAAACATAAAATGATTTCTGGAAGTGGAACATCTAGTTGATGATTGTATTACAAACTGAAATGTTATTTTTTATGTAAATCCTGATGGGTCCCACTTATTTAATACACTAAATGCATTAATGTGAATTAATCCTTATATAGAAAATAACTTATTAAGAATAAATGTTGGCCTTAACTTTCACACTTGTTTTATTAAGCAATGTTGATTCATAGGTAGAGGTATTTTAAAATCTTTATCAGCAGAACAAAGATGTCTGCATGAAAACATCCCGACTGTAGATTTTCCATGGTATACCATGAAAAACCATGGAAACACATGGAAAGTGCTAGCATGGAAAACCATGGAGTATTTGGACTAATATTCCAGGCTCTGTCCATGGTAGGCTGGAAAACAATGGAAATTTTGAGCATGGAAAACCCTGGCAAATTCTAGCATGGAAAACCATGGAGTATTTGGACTAATATTCCAGGCTCCATCCAGGGTAGGCTGGAAAACCCTGGCAAATTCTAGCATGGAAAACCATGGAGTATTTGGACTAATATTCCAGGCTCTGATGGAAAACCCTGGAATATTGCATGGAAAATCCTGGAATATTGGCCTTGGCAAAACTATAATATTTGGCTGGAAGACCATGAAAACTTGAGCATGGAAAACCCTGGCAAATTCTAGCATGGAAAACCATGGAGTATTTGGATTAATATTCCAGGCTCCATCCAGGGTAGGCTGGAAAACACTGGCAAATTCTAGCATGGAAAACCTTGGAGTATTTGGACTAATATTCCAGGCCCTGATGGAAAACCCTGGAATATTGCATGGAAAATCCTGGAATATTGGCCTTGGCAAAACTGTAATATTTGGCTGGAAGACCATAACAATTTTTCATAAAAACAAGAGATTTCCCTAGAAAATAATTTTCATTGGGCTGAGACCCTGACAGGATCCCTCTCCCATCTCTTAAAATTATACACTGTTAAGTGAAAAATTAGAATTTTAACCATTTTAATTACATTCAGTGCTCAAAAAGTCTGAAAGCCCAATGCCTGGGGTGCCTGTCGCCTGAGAAAACATCAGTTGTGCTGATGAAATGTTGACATTTAATTTCAAGATCATGGAAGACTGATAAATTATTAATATTTATCCTCATGTATGCCTTTACCTCATACTTCTGTTGAAAGCAGTGTGTGATCTATGAATGGGGGAACAGATTGTCCATGTTACTATAACTAGTGCTCACTTGGATCTAACATAGATGTGATTGTAAAATACTGTTTTGGATATTTATGTGCCAGAAATCAGCCAGAACCAGTCTAGTGGAGACAGGGAACTGTTCCAGCAATTGTTGCATTGGTGCATGGCTGCATAATAACATTTATACATGACAAACTGTTAACTGATTACTTTGTTGTTGTAATCTGATGAGTTAAGGCCAAATGCAGGATCTTTCTGTCAGGTATTATAAGTAATAAAGTGGTCAAATGTGGTTGTGTTGGCTTCTGAGTCTTTGATTACAAAAATCAGCTGACCTTGAGATAAGAAGGAAAGACCAAACAAAAAATGATATTTTGGCAAAAACCTTGTACAACAATTCTGATTTTTTTTTTTATGGTCTTGTTTAATTGCTATTGTGCTGTTCAAGATTTTCAAGTTAAGGATTAATGAATAATAATTCAGCTGTCCCTTGCTCACACTTACACTAATGAGATACTGTTTAAACAAATTAAGTGGCATCTATAAACAACTTCAACAGTGTAAACGGAAACTGTATATAAATCAAGTCATGCTTCCAAATTGCTAATCCACTTAGTAAGACAGACATTGTTAGAGCAATTAGACAATGACTGACCTCAGGACCTGGAGGAAAACATTATTTCAGGTGAAATTTTTCGAAATTCAAATAAACACACAAGTAAGTTTAATATGGTTTTGTTTAAATTTTTTCACATTTGAAGTGTATCACTCCAATGCTTTTTAAAAAATAATATGAAAAAGTGGCAATTTGGGACACATGGAAAAATTGCAGTCTGGACTAAAATAAGGAGTTTGAGTCTGGGATTGTTATTTTTTTTAAGTCACCTGAGCCCTGGGGGCCTGTGTCTAAAACAAAATTCTTTGAGCACAGTCACATTTAACCACCTCTTCCAAACAAATCCTCTCAGAATAAAATTCTGCATCCTCACCTGCTTTTTTTATATGACTCAGGTATCATCCACTGAAATAGATTACAACAGCATGTACTACACTGTATTATCCTGAACAAAAGAAAATGTCTGTTTACTTGTTCTGCAAAAACATTTGATTTTTTTAGTTCAACATTCGAAAATCACTTCACAAGTAGTAGAAACATCTCAAAGTGTTATTCATGTTCATCCTTTAAAGAAATCCTAAATTTTAGCTTTACCATTCATTTTGCATGGCTACATGTCAAACAATGGGTACTTTAGGTTGTATCTGTAAACCAAAAAAAGCAATGAAAAGTTACTTACTTGATACCTTGAAATAGAATACTTCAAACTTGTTTATAAATGAAAAACGTAGATGCAATGACATCTGAACAATTGCCAAATTTAATACATGGAAACCAAAATGGAAATTAGATTAACAAACTTGCATGCAGTTTGCTAATTTCGTCCATCTATTGTCGATAATTGACAACAATGCATCGAGAATTGCGGTTTGGCAGGTGCAGCCATAAATAATAATGATCTGAAAAGTTATTGTCTCAGTGATTACAAGAAGCAAGATTACAAAGTCTCATCGAACATATTAAATCTTACATGACAGCTGCGCAGCAACAGACATAGATATAGGCCCTATAGCCTCCAGACTAGACCCATAAACCAACCAAATGTAATACAGTCTTGATTTTACTCACCAACTTCATAACTCCATAATTTTATCTTGCATTATTTTATTATTTGAATTCTATTTTAAAAAGCAAACTTAATTCTTTATAGAATGCTGACAAATGGGATGGGTTTGTCTCAAAGAAAGCAAAAACTATATACATTTTAAAGTACTTGGTATGAAAATAACTATTTTCTTCTACCAGCAGATAATAATAATAATAATAATAATATAATAATAATAATAACAACAATAATAAGATTAATGATACTATTTCACATTATTCACAAATACACTTACTGTAAAAATCACCGGGACGGGTTTAATATGCATAATGATAAGAGCAAAAGATTCAGAAGAATGGACTTTTTTGAAATAATGATTGATTTTTGTCCCCCCCCCCCTTCTTGTGTAAAAATACTCATTATTTAAGTATTGATGTTGTATGGAAATGTATAATGCAGAAAATAAAATCATATTAGTTTGTTTATCTTAAGTCTCTAAATATGGAGTTTATTATTATTATTTTTATTATTACTATTATTATTAAACACTTTGATTTCCACCTTCAGAAATGTATAAATATGGTAATATTAAATACAACAAAATGGAATTATTGGAAATAAAAAAATAATCTTCATTAATTAAATTGAGGGCATTGTTAACATCAAGTTGTTTTCTTGTACATTTGCTGCTTGGAATTGTTCAGTTTTTTTATACCTCTGTGTAAGATACATTGAATACACTGTGCAGCTGGGGCACTTAAAAATTAGAATCTTGTCCATGAGTAATATTGTGCTCCAGTGAAATGTCTATTTGACATTAATCTGGATGCCATGCCAGATATTCAACATTTGCGCAGAATATTTAAGTCCAAATTGCTCATGTGGAACACTCATGTGAGAAAATCCAACTTTGAACAAATTTATATGTCAGATTGGATTCAAAGTCCAAAATCAGCAGGTGTGAAAATTTGTTTAGTTTTTCCATGGCTTACAACATTTTACAAAATGAACACATGAGCTTGCAAAATCTGCCCTATTTTTGCATACATTGTTATAAGGTTCTCATGTGCAGCTTATAAGAAGCTTATGAAAATTGTTGAGATTTTTCTGTGTGCCTAACCCTATTCAGCTGAGCAGGAGAAATAAAAAGTAATACTAAGTGCCAATCTTGAAAATTGACGCACTTTTTTAAAAATTATTTTCTATTCTGAAAAAAATTATAAGTCCAAACTGTTCATAGTTTTCCAGGCATGTCCAGCCTTTTGTATGGATTATGTCCAGGGTTTCCATGATAAATTCTGCAAAATATTTCATTTTTCCACTGTTTTCCAGAGTTTTCTATGGTATTCCATCTTTTTAACAGTATACTATGGAAAAAGTACAGCCAGGAGGATACAAATTGTTAAGGAGTGTATGGATACATGGTTTAGAGGATACAAATTGTTAAGGAGTGTATGGATACATGGTTTAGAGGATACAAATTGTTAAGGAGTGTATGGATACATGGTTTATAGGATACAAATTGTTAAGGAGTGTATGGATACATGGTTTAGAGGATACAAATTGTTAAGGAGTGTATGGATACATGGTTTAGAGGATACAAATTGTTAAGGAGTGTATGGATACATGGTTTAGAGGATACAAATTGTTAAGGAGTGTATGGATACATGGTTTAGAGGATAAACATACTTATGTTATAGCTAATACTCAGTACCATGAAAGTGTAACTTTTGTAAATGGAGAATAGTGTATCGGTTTAGGTTGTCATAGATCTTTGTGACTGGTTGTACAAAAAGATAAAATTGTCATATACTTGCACACAGAAATCTTAACATTTTATGGCTAAAATATAACAATTACAATAAAAACAGCATGTAATGCAATAAATGAAATTGAAAGTGTGATATACTGTAAAGAGAGAAATCTACAACACAGCTGTCTTGGCTAAAACATACAGAATTTTCAAAAAGCAAAATAAACCACCTGTGCAGAGAACCCCATCATAAAACCAACAGCATGAAGCTAAAGTCAGATTCACATAGAAACTGAATGTACTTGCAGAGAGAATCTGCAAGAACAAATTAATTAAACAGAATCATGGGTACATTGAAACACAACAATACTGAAGTGTTTCATAAACTTTCATTCAGTTTATAAGCTAATGTTCATCGCTAAAAAAGATGCAAATTTCACTAATCAAGTTTGATGGAATGTACTGGGTATTGTCACAATTAATCTTCATCATGGAGTGGATTCAAAGACAGAAGTTCTTGATTTGATCAATATATTATGTAAGACTGCTGCCCACTAAGGGCTGTGTCGAAAAGCTTTAACATTATAGCCATCCTATTAATGTAGACCTATACTGAAAAGTGCTGTTGAAACTCTACAGTCAGATTCAGCCCATCCTGTCATGATTCACATTGAGTAGAGACCTTTGTAATCTGATGGAGTCTGATGTTATGGACACAGGAATCATTGTGTACATCTTCATAAGGAGGTTTTCTATTGATTACTTGTTTACCATCTAAAAGAAGGCAATTGATTATACTTGACATTTACCTTGTTTGGCAGCATTGTCTAATCTCTATTGGCTCAGCATCAAGTTCCAGTCACTAAACTTGATATGCTTTCCTTGAAATTATTGGTCAGACAAAGGAAATTGTTCACTTGTTATCTGAGATTTGACTGGTATATTCCATTCACATGTTAACTGAGATTTGACTGGTACTATAATTACACTTTTCTGCACACTTTTCTTAAGGATAAAGAGAAATAAGATTCTAAAGCATCAATCTGAGCATTTTTCAAAAGAAGTAATTGGAAAAATCTAAAACAAAATTGGAAACCAGACTGGAGGTCAGGAAAAGATTTGTCTACCAGAAAGTGTTTGATTGCATTTTTGACTTGATGAGAGCTGTTTTGTAGCAACATGCAGTCAGTTGACATTATTTGATTATTGCCAGTTGCTGGTTTTATTTGGATCTTGACCATTTTAGTATGGAATATAGCTGAAGTAGTGAGAATTTTGTGTACTCCAGAAGGAATTGAATTCAACTCCAACTGATTCATAATGTTCATATGTAAATGTATGTCAGTGTCTTTTACTTCAGGCATTTTCATGCAGCATATATTTTTTAATCCTGAATGTAAAAATATATACTTTAGCACATCGGTATGGTAGTCCAGTAAATCAGCCCCCAAACCTGTATTGGTTTTGGGTGGGTTTTTTCAACAAAAGGAACCATCTAAAGATTCATGTGGCATGATGATCTCTTTTTTTTTTTTTTTCTCTGTGGTGTGTGGTGAAGATTCTGCTAGATAGAGCCAACTGGGACATATTTCAGTAACTAATTAATACTAGCCTTTCTGTTAATTAGTTATATATGTTGTTACAATGCTTAATCAGTATTTAATCGTTCAGATTGGTATATTTACCATTCCTATCTTTCGAGTTACCATGCAGTAAAAATGAAATTCAGCCCTTGTTGTTTCAGCACCTATTAGTTTCCCATAAAGCATGAAAGTACGTAAGATGAACTTTGATTTTAAATCTTTTGTTTAAAGTGGCATTTGTTGAAGATTGCACATTCAAACAGGTAAGAATATTATTTTGGTAATTTCAGGCATGGGTTCTCCAGGCAAGAAGAGGAGGGATGGTCAAATGGAACAGGATGGAGAAAGTTCCTCAGAGGAATCAATGGATGAAATTACTACTCCACCAGAACAACGCAGCCAATCCATCAATGTTGAGGAGATGCAGAGGAAATTGACTGACAGCTTTAGCAGGAAAATGCAGGACTGGGAGCGTAGGAAGTACAGACGGGACACAGCTCAATCGCTTGAAACTAAAGAGAGTTCCTCCCATGTCACCAGAGATCGGCAAAAGAGCAAGAAGTCAAAAGAGGAGAAGGAGAGAGAGAAATTGGAAAAGATGCGTGAGCGTGAGCTACAAAGAGTGGAACGGGAAGAGCACAAGCTTGAAAAAGAGAGAATACGTATTGAGAAGGAAAGACTGAAAGCCTTGGAACGTGAGGCCAAGATTGAGAAGATGAAGGGTCGGCTTAGCCAACCTGACATGGAGAGCAAGTACAAGAATCCAATCCTCAGTCCTTTAACAGAATATAAAGTCACATCAGATTTTGCCAGGAAGCTTCATGAATGGGAGATGAGAAGGGGTCGTGCATTGTCCACAGCTATGTACATTGAAGCTCAGCAAAGAAGTCAGCAATTTGCAAAAGAGTATCGGAATGCAGCATCCATTTTGAAAATGGACAATGGTGCTGAGAAAGAGAGAAAAGTGGAACAGAGAGATGAACAGGAAAGAAAGACTAGTGATGAAAGTGATGATAATTTATTCATCCTAGATGAACCAGCCAAAGATGTACCCAAACCAGCTAAGGTCAGAGGTCAAAAGCCACCACCTTTGACCCTAATTCCATGCATAGATTCCCCTGAGGAGGTTTCCCCAGCAACAAGGTGTTCAGATGACAGTTCTCTGGATGACACCACAATCGACACTGTGGAGAGTATGACACAGTCTAACATTTCTAGGTAGGTAATAAAACATGTATTGTTTGCAATAAGCAGTGTTATTTATTAGATTTGCATAAACTATGTAATTGCATTGATAGGGTCTTGCATGTACCTTTGTTTTTGCTTAAATTTGGACAAGCAGCAGAACTTTTTGAATAGGTGGCAAAAAATAATGTTCATACATAAAATACTGGATTTCCATATGAGAAAACATTTGACAAAACAATAAAAAATATATTGCAATTTATGTAGGCACCCAGGTTTTAAATAGAACAATTTAATACCATTATTATACCACCATTATTATACCATTAAGCTACATTAATCTCTAACAAGTATGATCTTTAATCTTAATGACAAAATAAGGTAACTTAGATTTGATATTTGCAATGAAAAGAGTGTGTAAAAAATATAACAAACAATCTTTCTTTTTATATGCATTCCATAAGGCAGAGCTCGTCATGTTATTATGTCTGTTTGTCCATCTGTTTCCTATTTCGATTTTTGCACAATAACTCAAAGTCTTCACTATTTACTGTTACAGAACGTTACAAGTAAATTTAGGGAATGGAAGAAATTATCACTTTTAGGTTTGAATGTCAAAGGTCAAGGTTACAGACTAAAAGAAGGACAGCATTTTCCATACAGTAATTTGACATAGTACCAAATACCTTGACCAAACTTTGGGAATGGCTAAGTCAAGGTCACAGACTGAAAGAAGGTCAGCTTTTCCCATACAGTAATTTGACTTGCATACCAAATACCTTGATCAGACTTTTGAAATGCCTAATCCAAGGTCACAGACTGAAAGGACAGCTTTTCCCATACAATAATTTGACTTGCATATCAAAAACCTTGACCAAATTTTGGAAATGACCTTGCATTTCATATAAGAAGGGCACATATTGATTTTGGGGTCTAAAGGTTAAGGTCATAATAAATGTTAAAGGTAAACTGTTTCTGCATGATATCTTGAGATCTTTATTACCTGCTTTGACCAATCTTTGTGAATGGTTTTTATTTGAGACAAAGAAGATGTTTTCCTTTTGGAGGCCAAAAGTTCAAGGTCACATGGACTAAATGAAGGAAAAAGTATTTCCACAGAAATTAAGTTCAGTATCACATGCCTTGACTAAATTTTATAGATGGTTCATATTTAAGATAAGGAAGACAAATATTAATTTGGGAATTAAAAGACCAAAACTCAAGAGTCAAAGGGACTCATAGAAGGAAAGTGGTTTTCACAGAGTAACTCACATCCAATGCCACAAACCATAACCAAACAATTTGGATGTCGGTGGTTCTTCCCGGGATTTTCCAGGGTTCTTCCTCCACCATTAATACTGGCCGCCATGTATAGCCTATCTTGTGCTGAAAAATGGCGTTAAACCCTATAACAACAACAACAACAACAACAATTTGGATGACATGCATTTGAGAAAAGAAAGGCACCTATTGATTTTGGGGTCAATAGGTTAAAGGCCGTGGTCACGAAGACTGAAAGAAGGTAAATGGCTCCTGTAAAATAACTTCTTTTGGTGTCTTTTACATTAACCGAATTATGTGGATTGGATGCATTTATGACAAGAAAGAGACATATTGTTAAAGTGGATCACATCATTTGCTGTTTCTAGGCAGAAAATGTAGTTATCATAGTGACATAGTACACATGTTAAACAAGTGATATGTAGTATCCAGCCAGTGGTAGAGGGTTTAATATAAAAGAAATATAATAATGCTACTTACCAGGTAGTGGGCATATAATATTTCATTTTTGGTGATCTTTTTAAAACCACAATGATTTGCAGAAATTGTTTGAAACTGAAATTACAGAATATTTGAACATGTGATAAAAGTCCCCTTTTAAAGACAGACATGTCTTAAGTAACCTCAAAATTTGATACCTTCAATGGTAAAAATAATTTGTAATAAAGGACCACCTGTCTTCAGAGACCAATTTTGAGGGTTGCTTTGTTAAGACAGGCTCCATTATTTTTGTATTCAAGTCTTGAGAAGGCAAACTACAAGCTGTTGGAGGAGTTGCGGCAACAGGAGTTAGAGTACATTGCCCTGCAGGAGGAAGTTAGGGATCTGAATGAGAAACTAAGCAAGTTCAGGGAGGAGCATGCCAAGAAGCTTGGTACGTATTAGCAATTCCTTTTTAGCTTTAGGAGATTTTGTTGGTGTTTCTTATTAGTAGAAGGATAGTTGAAACTTAATTTATTTCACATGAATTAAAAAATAGGTATTACAACTAAACCAAATTACTCTCAGTCATAACAAATGAGTCCAATGATGACCCCATTTCAGGTAGGTGAAAACGTTTGGTTTATATGGACCTAATCCACCTTCATGAATTCTGAATCATCACACTTTCTTAATAATTTTTAAAGAAAGGTAGTAAAATAAAGGAATTAAATGCTGTATTGTCTTTTAATGATGTTGTCTTCCAAGACATAATACCAGTGCTATTTCATAATTAAATTTATCATTTACCATGTTTACCTGATGATAAGTTTATGCTTATTGAGAAGTCTGTTCCACATTAACCATATTTATCTGGTGATAAATCCATGTTTGATGAGAAGTCTGTTCCACATTAACCATATTTATTTGAAGTTAATTCCATGCTTGATCAGAAGCCTGTTGTACATTGACCATATTTAACTGATAATGAGTCAGTGCTTGATGATAAGTCTGTTCTGCTTTTATTAGTCCATGTTTGAGGATGAGCTTTTTCCATGTTTACCATCTTTACCTCATGATAAGTCCATGTTCAACAATAGTCCTGTTCCACATTTGTTATCAAAATTTGACAAATATTTACTAAGGTATCTTTATCTAATAATTAGGAGTTATTGGTTTAACCAGTATATTGGTATATTGTAGTACAGATCTGGTCGGTACAAGTACCATAGCATGTTGCCAAATGAACCAGTATTTGTGTTATTTCTAAAATTACTATTCAACTAAAATTTCATCTTAAGCCTTATTTTGTTTCATTTTAAATTTTTGTCAGTTTTAGTATCTTTTGTTCTAACACAACATGCATGCACCAATTTCTGAAAGATTTGTCTGCCGAGAAAATAGTTGAACTGCACTTTATCTCCCACGTGGCAGTCAAGAAGCCTGAAATCTTGTATAAGCTGATGCCAAAAGGCAAAATCACTCTTCTGGCAATGTTTTTTAAAAGAAAATCCTCCAAGAAAGATATGCATTTCATAGATAACCTTGTCATTTGATGGAAATGCAATTCAGAGGTGAAGTTTGTGGATGGGACAATGAACTTAACTGCCCACATTTGCCGACATTATGTAATTCTGTACATGCTTCTGTTGGCATTTTCCATCATAATTATGTATATGAGCTATTTTTGGGGGGTAATAATACCATGTCTTAATAACATCAGCTATTGAATCTATTCACAAATTAATGACTTGGACATGCTAGGCATGGTAGGGATACACTGCATTTTTTATAGTTGATGAAATTACTAATGATGACAGACCACATCCATATTGGACTGCAAGGGGTGTTCTTCTGATTGTACTGTAGATGCAATGATGTGTTCTTCCTTTCACCACCTACTGGAGCTCCCAATTCAACTCTCAATTTGCTGACATAAAAATAGAAAACAAATGATGGTTTTAGCTCTTCTTGCATGTACTACATGTGACCAGAGTTGGGAAGATGCAAAATTGAAGATTATCCTTTATCATGTAACTCAGGCTCATTCACATGTAAGCGGGTTTCATTGTTCGCTTTAATAGATTTTAAAAAATTAAAGTTACGTGTATATGAAACTTTAACTTGCTCTGTACTCTTTAATACTTTTTTCCCCACCTTTTACAGCTTTTTCCCAGTATATTCCAATATTTATCACAATATAATGTTCTGTATAGCAAGATATCATAATATGAAAATTCTGGTAATATCCACCCTTACTGATATTAATACTTGGTGCCTACATTTTAACAAATTTATTAATTTGGCTCCCTGGTTTTACAGTGAGAGAAATACCATTAGGGAAATACTATTAGGAGCTATAGGGGTAACTACAGAACAGATCAACTGGTCAAATGAACAAGTTCATTAATGCAATACAAGGAATGGCATCAGTTATGACGAAATTATTTATATCCTCATGGAGATTTTTGTGTGAGATGGTTGTTTGAGGAAATAAAGAACTTGGAGGATGGAGGTGGGTTACTACTGACCTTGGATGGGAACTACATACCGGGTACATTTCAGTTCTGGGAGTCAAACTCAGTACTGCAGGGGTACAAAATGAGTATATTGCCAACACTTTATCCAGGCATCAGTGCATTATCCCAAAATCTCTCTATAATAGAAGGATGCACTAATCAATACAAGTAGCTCAAACACTGAAATGAATCATGCGTGCATCAGTTTCACAAACTCCTTTTCGTACATGTAGCTACTGATATTCTGAGAATCACACAGTCCGTGTGTGTGCGTGCGTGCATGTGTGTGTTTGTGTGTTTGTGTGTGTGTGTGTGTGTGAAGGGTATTCAAAAATTCTGTTTTTGTCATAAAATTTATGTTTCTTTGAACCTGTTGTTGTTTTTGTTGTGGGCTAAATGCCATTTTTCAGCACATGATAGGCTATACATGGCAGCCAGTATATCTGATGGTGGAAGAACGTGGGAAAACCCAGGAAAGAACCACTTACCCAAAGGAAGCTACAGGCACACTTTTTCACATACCCACATTGGCTGAGCCTGAGACTTGAACCTACTTGAACAGAGGTGAGGTGGTAGTGATCAGTAAAAGTGAGTGCTTTAGACCGCTTGGGCACCCGAGTTCTTAGAACCTGTCAGTAAAGTTAATGCCAATCTGCAGACAAAATAATGTTCAATAAAATGCAGTAGAGCAGACAGATGCAGATATATGAGTGTAACAAGACACAAGTAAATGACAGTGATATATAAATGTCAGAGCAGAACAATCTTGCAACTGTACAAAGTGTATACTGTAAAACTGGGGTGCTGTCAGAGTGATATCCCACTGATATTAAGGCTGACTTGGATTAAGTTTCCAGATACAATTCCCTATCACATCCTACAATTTTGAGATGAATTCATTATTTTAAAACAGGTCAAGAATTAGGGAAGGACCATAGAAAACTTGTGTCTGCATTTGGTGAGCAGGAAGCAATTGATGAAGATGCTTGATACACAGTGGAACATATATCTCTTATAACAAGCATTAATTTTTATCAGCTGTTTTTTAATATATTAAAGAATCAGGTGAAGCTCAGAAGTGTTTGTTTCAGATAGGTTCTGCATTTCTTGATGGCTGATAAAAAAAACTCTCTTTGAATCACCAAACAGCTACTTGCCAAATGTTCAAAGAGTGATCAGAGATGTTTTAATGATATTGCCACAGGTGATTAAACATGCACAGACTATTTTTTAATCTGACTCAAGAGAAAATAATATACTTTGGATCAGAGAAAACAGGCAGAAACTACAAATCACTCAATGTTATTGGACTGTTGAGAGAGCTTCATGAACATTTTGTTTTTAATGTAAAAGTACTGTTCATCCCAGTACATGTGCCTGACCTCTGTCTGCGTGGGTTCGAGTCTCGGATTCCGCCAATGTAGATATGTGAGAAAGCTTGCCAGTAGCTTCTCGTGGGTCGGTGGTTCTTTCCGGGGTTTTCCCAGGTTCTTCCTCCACCAATAATACTGGCCGCCATGTATAGCCTATCGTGTGCTGAAAAATGGCGTTAAGCCCTACAACAACAACAACAACATGTGCCTGACTCTTCTAGTGTCACTGTCATTATATGCCTCTACAGTGTTGCCAAAAGTTGTGGAACATTACCAAACCACCTGTCTCAACACCAGTACTTAAGGTCTCCATCTACTCCATGACAACCACCAACACTTAAATCCACCATCATAGTAGCACAGCATCCACACTTTGCCACATTCTCCATACTGCCCTGATTTAGCTCCAAATGATTTTTGGCTGAATTGAGGCAATTTGTAAGTTACCTTGTGGTTGAATATGTAGTTTTTCAGTGTGTGAACAACATACCAAAAAGTGAATATAAAATGGCATTGAATAATTGGATACTCAGTTGTTGTTGATGTTGTTATAGTGTTTAATGCCATTTTTCAACACAAGATAGGCTATACATGGCAACCAGTATTAATGGTGGAGGAAGAACCCGGGAAAACCCTGGAAAGAACCACCGACCCACGAGAAGTTACCAGCAAGCTTTCTCACATACCCACATTGGCTGAGCCTGAGACTCGAACCCACGCAAACTGAGGTGAGGTGGCAGTGATCCGTAACGGTGAGCGCTTTAGACCACT